>JAZHYW010020673.1:0-18623 GCA_037355805.1 Ixodes ricinus
CCTCGTCAGCAACTGAAAAACAATTTCACATTGAAGGGGTACGGAAACCAAATTCCAGCACTCATTTTTTAGCTTTAATGTGTTGCATGTGTAACCCGCGGTTCGCCACTTGGACATGAGATGGCGGTACTTGTGCCGGGATCGGCGGAAGCGCGCTCGCAGCACAAACCCAGCGGGAGAAAAGGACACTCTCGCTCGGGCAGCGGCGAAGGTCGGACGTGCATCATGCCGTTATATTAACAATAAAGCCAGTTATTTTACCCAAAACGTCTACGGAGTTAACACATGTTGCAACATAACCTCAAAAATACCAGTCTTTTGTTGAAAGGCACAAGCAAACTAATGTTAAAGCTAATTAAACAATCTTTCAATGTGCACCTGGTGGATGCATGTGGAGCCTATTTGGGAGGCAATCTAGCAACGTTGGGGAACTTGTTACGTAGTCATGACGTAGGAAGGACATTCCTCGGTAATCCTGCTCAGCAACAGAGCGCAGCCACAACAGTAGAGTAGAGAGCTCTTTGCTGTTCATGCCTTCTCTCTCAACATTATTTTTTCCACCCTTTATGAATGAATATCCTCTATGCAAGATATAAGCGATGTGTTGCATATGACATTTTTGGCTCTATCACCGCACACTGAACTTCTTTCATATATTGCAGGTGCATTAAAAAGTTACCTTTTCAATGCTAAAGCATGGGTTCTGTTAGTATGGTAAACATACGAGTACCCAAAGGTGAGGCCATAAATGACTTACGTGTTAGGCAGTAGGACCCTACAGCACCTCCCGCATCAACTGGAAGCCGAGCCGCAGGTAGTCCTGCAATTGATAGAGCAGGGTGGGTCAGAGAAAGGTGTTTCTAGCAGCTCCGCCAGTGTGCCCCCTAGCAGCATTACTCATGCACATTGGGGTGTAGGCAGAAAGCACGGCATTCCTCATCAACAAATCATGACAACACATTGTTGCAGGCGTCAAATTGGGTCCTCGTGCTATTTTTTTGTTATTTAGTTGATTCTTTGTCGTCCTTGTAACTCCCGACTGCTTTAGTGGCCTTTGTGAAATAGAGAAGGCTTGGTAAACTGCAAAGATTTGCATGAGTGGTGAAACAGAGCAATCCCAAGGAAGTATAAATGTTACGGCCTCAGCATGACATTACGCTGAGTGATGGGATTCCCAAGCTGCTTTCCACACTCACATTTTGTGCATGATCGGCTCTCTTTCTGCATCAGTTGGACCGGTCTGTTGTGTGCCCGTTTCGGTCCCTGCTAGCGCTGCTTTTGAGAGCCCCGCCACATCGTCACTTTCAGCTTTGATCCTGACATAGACCGCATCTAGAAATTTATTTAACGCTAAGATTTAGCTTTCGGACACTCTCAGCAAAATAGGCTGCACCACATTACTTAGACAGGTAATGATATTCTGGTGACAGAATTTCCACAAAAACTGCTTTGCGTTAGAGGGCACAAGGGCTGACCTTTTTGGGAGGTGCAGCTTTGTGTGAACTTGCAGATGCCTCAGCTGCCCAATCCCGCCTGGCCAGTTCAGTTGCCATTTCCTCTTGAGTTTCTAGTAAGTACATTTGTGATCATGAATAAATAAATTGGTTAGGAAGCAATGGCAGCTGATGCAACATCAATGCAAGCCATGTATTAAATGACTTGCATGGATTGACGTCGAATCAGCCACGATTGTGCGCGTTAAAATCGTGCTGCGGTGCACAAGAGTGTGGCGCTCCGTTCATTAAATGGACAGAAGCGCCACCAGAGGACTGACACTCGAGCGCGCTCTTCTTGCACCGAGTATTTCTCGAAGTGCAAGTGACTTCTTCGTGCTGACAAAAACGTTGTCGAGACGAGGAGTGCAGTGGACCGCTGCCTCTTTTCAGCTGAAGAATGCTTAATCCAGCGAGTAAAAATGACTTGATTTGAAAACCAAGACAGCAATTAGCATTACGGAAAAGGTTTGTTCCTGAATCTCGCCTGAAAACGAATTAATCTATCGAACAGTATCGTTATGATAGTAGAGCGACAGAAAAGTTTTCGGGATGAGAAGACAGTCGGATCGCTGCCCTTTGTAGAATGCACAGCCCTGCGAATAAAGATACTTCGATTGGAAAGCGAAAACGTTGCGGAAAAGGTGTGTTCATGCATCTCGCCTGAAAACTAATTAATGTGCTATTTATTGAACGGTGGTGTGCCAGTATTGGAGTAGCACATCGACAGGTTCCGTCTCGCGCTGCAAGACGGAAACCCAAGATATCTGACAAGTGTGAGAGTTCCTTGATTTGACAAGCGAGTTCAAGAATATTGTCTTTCATTTAAATCTGAACAGCATGCATGGTCAATAAATAGATCGGTCAAAGTAACATTCAGAATATGTGGTCGAAGCGAGTCTTCAAACCTTTCAGAAATATTGAAACATTCGTAAAAATTTCCTAACGTCGCCGCGCATTATATATATATATATTTTTTTGCTTTTGTTTTGCCGTTTTACAGAGCCCTTAATTAATTTATCTTCAAAATAATTTCGGCATCCGCGAGCTACTGGGTTCGTCATAAACATGCGGTCGGAAGTGGCTCATACAGCTCGTCGAAAGTTTCGGTGTGCTGCGCTACTGTACGCTATGCTTCGTTTAGTTGCTGCGCTCGGAGTGTGACACTCGGAATGTTGGGGTACGAGTAAAGGAGCGCG
The DNA here is from genome assembly GCA_037355805.1 of Ixodes ricinus. NCBI lineage: Eukaryota > Metazoa > Arthropoda > Arachnida > Ixodida > Ixodidae > Ixodes > Ixodes ricinus. Next base: position 2,693 of record JAZHYW010020673.1, read on the forward strand.
GACTGAAGGCACTGGAGCAATGGCGGCTGGTAGGGTGCCATATGATGTCACGTGCAAGGCAGTTAAGTCCACACGTTTTCAACTGAAGTTTAAAGCCGGGAACACATTTGCGAAAAAACGCCGAATTTTGTGCGAAAACCGCACACGAAAATCGCACGGCAGCTAGGCTCCTCCCTTGCTCCTCCCCTTTTCCGAAAATCGGGAGCGGTTCGAAAGATCTGCAGCGCCAGATATTTTCGCACAGCGCCTCCAAATTCGGGGCGGAGGAGCTCGGTGAGCGAAAGCCCGGAACAGGACGGAACAAAAAGATACGATCGGCTCGCAACATGGGGGTTCACGCAGCTTCGGAAGCAGCGCAGGCAACATCGTATGCCATCCGTGCGTTCTCATCTCAACCTTCGTAGAAAACCCCTTCTGTCTCTATCAAAGGGCGGTGGTACAAAGGCTCGCGTGGCATTCAACGAGGTTTTAATAGCTGAAGTTTTTAAGAGGCGCGAAATATCGGACGCCAGTTCGCCAGACTACCGAACAGTCTCCTGAAGTCGGAGCACGAAAACCGCAGTGCATTGCGATTTCCGCGCCGCGCATTCCACCTCATGTGGCTCGTCTTCCGAAAATCGCAAGCCACGATTTTCGCAGCCTCTGATTTCTCTCCGATTTTCAGTTCGTTTTTTTCGCAAATGTGTTCCCGGCTTGCCTAGCTTGGTGCCCCAAATAAGCACAGTCCACAATACTCACTTTTAACCACAGTCGCAATAAAAATGAAAGAAAACGGCGATTGCTTGTGGCTACGTCGCACTTTGGGATGGTAAAAATACACACTCACCCGTCAGTTTGAGGATCTCGGCGTCGTAATAGCCTCCTCGAGTGTTCGCGTCGCCGTCCCGAAACACCTTGTACACCGTCCTACGCTCGGAGTCGGCCACATTCGAAGGATTGCAGTTCTTAAATAACGCCCTATGGACGCCGCTTATTTTTACGTTCTCGCGAAATCGAGTGAAACCTACCTAAATATCTAAAACGTCGAAAACACTCCACGAGGAAGGGCGACGCCGTCAAGGGAACAAAGCGACAAGCCACACGAAACACCTGGATTTGGATTTGGCTTCGAAGCTTTTGAAGACGCAGTTGCTCAAACGGATATAAGCGGCGAACGTTTTTCGAAATGTAAAGTACAGATTAAAATTTATCGGATCGTCGAGCGTCGAACACTGCGTATGAACTTGAATGAGAATATTTTTGACAGAAATCTGTCAAGTATCAACACTGCGTATAAAGAAACTGGCGCCGGCAGTGCCGGCAGCAGCCGATGCGTCGGCAGCAGCCGATGCATTAACGACAAATTCATGATTTACGGGCGCTCCGACACCCTCCCGCCCGTGGCGGAGTGGTAGCGCGTTGGGCTGCGGAACGAAAGGTCGCTGGTTCAACGCTTACCAAGGGACTGAACGAAAATTTTTTTTTTTTTTGTGTGTGTGTTTCTTTTGTTTTTTATTATATCTATGGTGGTGGTGGTTGGTGGTAAAAACTTTATTTCAGTCTACTACGCCTGCGACGCTCTTTCGCTAACGACCGCCCTGGTCTAAAAGGGTTCTGGTGCAGCTGATTACTGAATAATGTGGGTTTTTCTACCTTACTAAAATATTAAGGGGGCCTAGTTGGTTTAACATAATGATTTAAAAAGCGCAAAGGACAGACACGGACATGAAGTAGACGGGACAGCGCTATACTCACAACTGGGGTTTTAATAGAAAAATAAAGAAGAGAAGAAAGAAGCGAAAGAAATTCTACGGAAGACAAAAAGGACGAAAATAAATGAAAAAAATTAAAGAAGTATGAGAATTGTAGTTCTAAATGAATATAAAGAAGAAATAGATAAAAATAAAAAAAATATTAATAAAGACATTAAAATAATTTTAACATTATTGCAACATGACTTTGAAGGATGAAGTTTTAGATAATCATGCCCCTAACTGAAAACCTTTTGACACCTCATGTGGGGTGGTGTAGGTATAATAGTTCTTTGTCTGATAAGGACACAGAAGGTTCACTGACACAGACGTCACCACATGCCTTGATTGCCTGCGCCTCGTAAAGTTCTCTTGATCTTTTGCCACGGTACGGTTCTGTGTCCTTATCAGACAAAGAACTATTATACCTACACCACCCCACATGAGGTGTCAAAAGGTTTTCAGTTAGGGGCATGATTATCTAAAACTTCATCCTTCAAAGTCATGTTGCAATAATGTTAAAATTATTTTTAATGTCTTTATTAATATTTTTTATTTTTTATTTTTATCTATTTCTTTTTTATATTAATTTACAACTACAATTCTCATACTTCTTTAATTTTTTTATTTATTTTCGTCCTTTTTGTCTTCCGTAGAATTTCTTTCGCTTCTTTCTTCTCTTTATTTTTCTATTAAAACCCCAGTTGTGAGTATAGCGCTGTCCCGTCTACTTCATGTCCGTGTCTGTCCTTTGCGCTATTTAAATCATTATTTTTCTACCTTTCGTGTCGCCGGTTTTAGTACCTTTCGTGACTCGACGTGTTTTCGCTCAAGCACTTTGAAGGTCGACTGAACGATGAGACACATAAGGCTTTCAACTTAATAAAAAAATCACATCAACCCATTGACCACGCGGCTGCGGCCCATCATATATCATACGCGAGATTCAACGACAGCTTTTTTTTTCGCGACATAGCCTCAAATCGCCTATTTTGTAGCGTGCAAAATTGCGGAACCTCCTCGACTTTGAGCTGATTATTCCGCGAGGCGGTGGCGCATTCCCCCGACTATTTAACCTTCGAGCGAAGTAAAGCAAAGCAATGGCCACGAGGTCTGTTTGGAAGCCGAACTTAATTGCCGCTGCGACCGTCCGATGCGCCTTACAACGGTCGCGGGCGCGGGCTTGCGGTGTCGATAAAACATAAAGTGTCGACGAAAAGTCTGTCGACTTTTCGTTGGTAATAAAAGGCGTGTTGAAGCATATGCGAAACGATGGCCCGTAAGTACGGCGTTTCCACGGTGCGTATGATCGATTGCAGACGAACGGACAATTGCCGGTGAATCGGGGGCTCAGTGTGTAAAGAGAAATCGCGTGACATATTAGTTGTGTCAGCAACTTGCGAGCCCGCGACTCTTCACATGCTGGCAAATATGTCGCGACCCATATAGCAAATGTTAATATATATTAAACGCCTCAGACGGCGCCGTCAGAATACCGTGAGCAACAATTAATCAAGCACTTTTGATAAACATTGTGTGCAAAGAAAGTCCCGACGGTCGTGCAATAAGACGCTTTTGATGGACCCGAAGTGAAACATAAAACTTCTGACGGACCATCAGACAACCTCTGATGGCCCATCAAGAATGTCCAACAGACCATTAGGCGCCGTCAGGAACTTCTGACGGACCATCTAAACGCATCTGATGGTCCATCAGGTTTTCTGATGGTCCATCAGACTTTCTTAATGGTCCATCAGGAAGCCTGATGGGCCATCAGGAAAGTCGGATGGTCCGTCAGGAATGGGCTGATGGTCCATCAGACTTGCTTGATGGTCCATCAGACTTTCTTGATGGTCCATCAGGAGGCCTGATGGACCATCAGAAAAGTCTGATGGACCATCAAGAAACTCTGATGGTCCATCAGAAAAACCTGACGGTCTTTTCGATCGGGGCGAGGCTCGTGGTGTGTGCGCGAGTACGCGGGTTCCAAGGGCGGTTGACGAACGGAAGAGCCGGTACCGGGACAGCCATCTCAAGAGCAGACCTGAACCACAGGGCAGCGTTGGCCTTTCACAACATCGCACGCACAACATGAGTATTCATAAAGTGTTTCTCCATGATAGCGCTCCTGATCGGGCGATGTTGATAGGCGACCAACAACTGAAAGCAGACTCAAAGCCAAGCGCCCCTGCCAGATTGCTACCCTGTGTTGCCCGTTCACAACCCGCTGGTTGGACAGGTTGCAGGCCTGCGCGCGTCAGTACCATGTGTTCAATTGTCTTGTATGTAGGTATGTATGTATGTATATTTGCGGCGCAATCTCTTTGTATCGAGAGTCTTGTAGACACGCCAATGAAAAGAAAAAAAAGAAAAACGAAATAAAAAAAAGACAACAACGAAAGTGAAGTAGTTAGCTCGTGTGTCCAAAGTTCGCCGATCGTTACTTTCGCGCAGTCAAAGTTAATCAGTTCACATGACACCGTCGTTTTAGGTGAGTGTTTGCCCCTTGTTGCGAAAGGCCCCAGGAAACGACCTTCCCTAACTAATCCGACCGGCGCCGGTGAGCGCCTTGAGTTTCGTCGACACGTGGCTCCGGTCAGCTGTGCCCGGAAACGAGGCGAAAGGCGACATCGGGTCGCCCACGCACCTTGGTGAAAAGGGATCATCGAGTTGACCGGCGCGTCCCTACTTCCAGCCCCTCCCCTTGCTGCTCCTGTCTCACCTCGATGCGCGACGCCATCGACAGTCTCGGGACGCCCTGGACAAAGGAGGGGGCCCTGCGCCCTTTTCCCAGCTTAAAGCGCTGTTGGGATTATCTCGTTAGCGCGCGAGAACCAAGAATCTGCACCTGGGGGTAATTATATTTTTGCCCTATCCGGACTTCGACGGCGGCGGTGACCGACCAAGGACGTCTGGCCCACGGAGTGCGTGACGCGTGTGGCAGTGTGTGAGAGAGGGAATTGGCGTGCCTGAACGTAACGAACACTGACCACGCCGTTTTGGTCAAGGCAGGGACGGTAGGGATTCCCTACTAGGGATGTGGGGAAAAGTGACATTATAAAAGGAGCAGCACTACATCGTGTTCTCGAGTGTTCTCTGGTGTTCTCCCGTCAGATGATGTAACCTGTCTATATGTATATATAAAGAGTTATACGAGACACCCCTCCTGCTCCCTGGTCCTTCCTGATTCTGGCTACCACATGAGTTCCTGCCCTGGCTCGGCTCCCTGCCGTACCCAAAGTGCCCGGACAACCGCTCGGTCCCAACACACCCCAGCCAAAAGTAAGGCAGCGGCTATTGGCCATCTTGGTCACCTTCGTCATCTTGGTCACACCCCCGATTTTTCAGTCTGAGTCTGCCACCATGCCTCGAGCCTCCGCTCGGAGCATACTACATGGGTGTGTTCGTTGGTGAAACCAAGTGCCTGCTCCAAGCGGGCACCCACGACAGGTGTTGGGAGTAGTGCCCGGCACGCAAGCAGCAAGTGGTCGATTGTCTCTTCTCCCGCTCCACACGCACTGCATACCGTGTCAGTCACGCTGCTATCGTACTTGCTTCGGTATAGGCGGGTACGTAGGGCACCACCACGGGCCTCAATAAGCAGTCGACTGCCCGATGTGTTCCCGCAGAAAGTCACCGGGGCAATCTCCGTCTTTAGAGACGCGTACATGTGCATGAAAGGGTGTTGTAGCATGCCACTCATTCAACGGTCCCTCTCAACCCCCTTCACTTCCTCCCGCACTGTGCTCACCCACTCCTTTTCTGTTTGAGGTTCAGTGGCCAAGCTGAAGCCATCTATTGGAGCTGTGACGTACTGCTGCCGCTTGCGACGCTTTGTGCATCAGCTCACTCGTCTGTCAGCCCACCTAGCGGCTGTTGTGAAGTTTGTCTCGGCTTTTTGTTTAGGTGCAAACGTTCACTACATGACTAGAGACAAATATGGCTGCTATCTGAATGGTGAGTAACTAATATCAGTGATTCCCTTCGTATTAGGCTGTAGCTTGCGTCACCTTGTTTGCCATGACTAAATTGAACCAGTTTATAATAATAATAATAATTATTATTATTATTATTTGGACTCTTTCAGCCCTAGGTGGAGGGGCGAAAGGTAAACATATTTACCAGACGAGGCCCTACGAACCTATCTACTTCTCAGTATATAAACAAAAGAGACTAGAAATGAACAATAGAACACAAGTAAAAACGACAAAAAATCTGATCAAACAATGTTTCAATGTGCCAAGTAGGCACGAAACAAGCCCTCTACAGAATAGTGAATTAATAAAATATGCCAGGAGCAAAGAAACTTTGCAGGAACTAAAAGTTTCAAGACAGCAAATAATAACACGAATAACTGTGATCAGAGCTGATTATACGCTATTCAAATCAGTGATTAACCAAATCTCTATAAAGAGCCAATTGTAAAATATAACGTCTCGTTATTTTTGAAGGCTATAACGAAAGTAGCATTTCCTATTAATTCAAAAATACCTGGGTGGTAGTTCAAAAACTACGGTATTTTATACGCTAAAGCTTGGGAGCCATAATTTGTTCGTATTTTGGGCTTCTTGTACATTTTATTTCTTAGATTATGTTTTGTTATTTTTTGGTGCTAGATCTCACAACAGTGATTTTCGTGAATGTTGTACACGCGATATACTCTCATCGCTAGTTTTAAAATAAAGAGTTGATGGATATCTAAAATCCATTATTTTGCGAAATATGGGGCTGAACGATCGGCATAGTGAAGGTTTCCGATGCAGAGCACAGCTTTTTTTGTTGACCTAACAGTCTATCTACATAGATTGGTTTTCGTTGTGGTTCCCCGAACTAGTAAGCAATGATGTAGATAAGATTATGTAAGACTGTAGTAAAGTTGGCACTTGAGCCAACCGGGAAGATGTTTAAGTTTGTCAAATCAAATCAAAGTTTATTAAGACAACATTTGAGGAATACTGTTGTCTGGGGGCCGGCACAAAAGGCATTGGCATGCTTGACATGGCGACAGAGCCCCCCCCTCCCCCCTCTTTCTTCACGGACAGACCACCCAGCAGGCCCCGGAAAAAAAAAGGTTTAAAGAGGACGAAAACCAATTGATCATGACAGATCAATAAAAATCCGTAAGCATTAAAAAAAACACTGCATACAAAAACAAAAAACAAAAAAATAAAATCAGATTGTCCTCCACGCCGTGACAAAGAGCAGCGACGCACATACAGTTTTATGCCGGCACAAACACAGGAAACAAAGGGACCACATGCAAAAACATAGTAGAGATAGCCAGCCATCTCTACAAAAAATATTCTTTAATCCTGCAGATAAATGCTGCACAAAAAAGACAGCACCCGCGTATGGAAAACAAAACAAAAAACACTTGTTACCGTTGAGGTGACAATTACATACACGTTTATGTTTTCCGTTGAAGCTTGTACAGGCATACCTCCCTGAATAATGGTCATGAGATCACGGTGGTCGTTTAGAAGTACGGGTATTTGATAATCTAATTTTTGTATGCCATAATTTGTGCGTATTTTTGGCTTTCTGTAACTCATCTGACGAGAATTGTAGGGATGATATTATCAGAGATACTTACTAAAGAAGGCAGTTGGTTCTAATTTGATATGATTATAGATTACTAAAGATAACTTCTTCTTTATAACATTTCGAATAGTTTACATTCGGTGTTTTCTAAAGAGCGGAGCATGATGAATCCGGTACGGGTCATTTTTGGCTAAACACAAGGTTTTTTTCAGCAGTATGTGCAGGGTTTCTATATTTGTTCTTATTGTGGTCCCCCAAACAAGAAGACAGTTGTGAAGTCGTGATTGAACTAAGGTATAATATAGCGTTTTTTTTGCCTATTGAGGCAGTAAGTTTTTAAGACTATAGATTATCCCGATAGGTCGTGAGATTTCCGTTCTTACTCTCTGCATATGGCAAGAAAAATTTAGAGTTTTATGAAACAGAACATCTAGGAACTTATGTGATATAACAAGTTCGATGATTTCGCTTTGAAATAGAATTCGGATTAGTATAAGTCACAAAGATAAATTTTCAACTCATGCGCGTAGGCTTCATGCTCAAGTAATTCTAGGCTTGTTCCAGAAAAAAAATGTTTGTGTCATCAGCATATAAAATTATATCTGCTGTTCGAGGTATTTGTATAATGTAATTTATGGAAATTAAAAATAAGAGCGTGCCGAGTTGGACCCTTGCGGGGCACCATATTTTATTTGACTCGCATTTGACCTAGAGTGATTAATGTCTGTATGTTGTGAACGATTTGATAAATAGCTTTTTATTAAACGATGTGAAATTCCCCTAATTTCATATATGGACAATTTACGAAATTAATATTATGCTTGATTGAATCGAAAGTTTTCTTGAAGTCCAGAAACACTCCTAGTGTGGATAAATTTTTCTCAAAATTGTCAATAATTTTATTTTTGATGTTTAGCCTCGCCAATTCAGACGAATTTTGCTTCTGAGAGCCGTACTGTTGGTCCGCTATAACATTATTTTGTTTAAAAAAATTATTAGTCGCAGATTATTAGCTTGTTCTATGAGTTTGGAAAAAATGAGAAGAACGGAGATTGGTCTGTAGTCGTTTAGGTAATTTTTATCACCTCCTTTGTGAATCACCAACACTCTTGCTATTTTTAACTTATCGGGAAATATGCCGGTACTCAAAACTAGATTACATATATGTGAAATAGGCCCACTAATTAAGTGAGCAACTTTTTTATAGGCTGGGATTTTATACCATCTTCACCACAAGCACTGTTATTCTTAGGTTTGTGTATGAGGCTGTATATTTCGGTTTCAGTAATAGTAAAGAAAAATATTGAACTCTCAATACCCGGTGATATGTAAGATTCGTAATCAAAATCACTAATGACATTGCCAGTGGATATGATATTTGCCCACATCAAAAGGTGGGCAAATATTTAAAACGGGCGAAGAGCTTATCTAGTTATTTTATTCTTTTAAGAAGTGCGGCACTAATCCAAGGTTTTCTTGGTTTCCAGTTATTTTTAAATGGCACCATTGGAAACGCTTGATCATAAAGTGCCTTAATTTTTGTTGAAAAGAGGTCGCATGCTGCAATGGGATCATCCAACCGAACAAAAAAGCTCCAGTTTTCCTCCTCTACTAAACTTTAAAACAACATAATTATTATCATTATGGACCCTATACATAATGAGTGCATGGCCTGTGGGTTCTTTAGGTTATGTCGAAAAGGGTGTGAAAAAAAAAAAATGGCTAAATGGTCACTATAATCCGATAGCAGAAAACCCGCCTCTAGCTCATTCACTTGATAGTTATTAAAGCACAAGTCAAGCAAGGTCTGATACATTTCCGTCATCCTTGTCAAGACATAAATTACATTTTCATGAAAAAAAAAATAAAACAACACAAAGGAGCTTTTGTCTTGCTGGATCAATGGATAATACATAAAAATTAAAGTAAGATAATTTCCCCCGTATAGCATATTTTCAAGGAATTCGAAAAAAACGGGGCTGCAGTATTAGAAGGAGTTCTATACACCACGACAAGCATGGTACCTGCACACTTTACCATGAGAGACTCATTATGCGGATTAAATATAAAGAATTCTGATACGACATGTACATCTAGGCGTTCCTTTACATACACCACCACACCTCCTCCTTTCATATTGTATCGGGATATTGATGTGCATTCATATCCCGCGAAGGGAACGACATCATGGTCGTTTGAAGATTCCATTACATCTGGACAAGATTCCAACAGATTTGGATATGTTAGAGCGGATATGATTTATGTGATCTGTCCAGCTCAAAGTTTCTTGCAACCAGAGACATAGTAATTTTTGGAGGACACTCGCTTCAATTCCGAGTCTCTAAATTGTACCGTGAAGTTACCAGAAAGTGGTTTATTCATAGGCCTGAAAATAACATATTTTGATTTGTTAACATAGCATTCTATTTGACTAGACTCTAGGTACTGCGCAAGTTCGCGTAGCCATATGTTTGATAAACCTTTTATTTCACTGAGAACTCCAGATGTACTTTATGCAGACTGTCGTCTGCATAAAGTACATCTGGAGTTTGCGGAATGTTTACTATATCCTTTATGTACAACAAAAAAGTAAGGGTCCTAGAATTGACCCCTGAGGCACACCATAATTTATTTTAATTAGTTGCGATTTATACTCATTGATTTTTACATACTTTGATCGTCCAGATAAATAGCTATGAATTAGGACTCAAGTTGTGCCCTTATGCCATAGTGCATAAGCTTGTTGAGAATAATGTTATGTTTAATCAAATCAAACGGCTCACGAAAATAAAAAAAATTGTAAAGTATATAAATAATTTTCAAAACTAATAATTAGTTTAATTTTTATATATAACGAGGCTTTTTCCTTGGATTTGTTTTTCTGGGAGCCATATTGTTGCTTTAAATTTAGGTTATTTGTTTAAAGGTAACTAAAAAGCCTAACGTTGATTACCTGTTCCAGAATGTTTGAGAATAAAGGTAGCAAACTGGCCTATAGTTATTCATATTGTTGCGTAAGCTACCTTTGGTAGCAAAGTGTTGGAGGTGGCCAGGCACGAAATCGAAGTCCTTTAGCTCGTCGTTTTCGCCGCCTTCCAGAAAGTAAACTTAGGCGTTCCTCTGAAGAGTATTGACTCCTTGAGCCTCTTCTCCGGCTTTTTTTAATCTTCGTGTTTGTTTTGATACGTTAGTTTGTTTCGAATACCGCAAAATACTTTTACAAAACTGTCAAACGCAAGAAACCAAGATTCGAAAAGTTTTTTTTTAACGGATATTCAGATACAGCAATATTTTTTTCCATCAGATTCGAATACACAAGCATGGAATGTTACCATTTTTTAATTTCAGGATGGCATTAGTTAGCGTTACAACACAGCAATCAATCGATAATATTACTGCACTAAAACACAAATGCATAATAAATTAAAAGCTTCTCAGTTACCCTTAATTATTCTCAAAGAACTGCTACATTACTTTAGTACAAAAGAAAAAGAAGTGACTACCGCTAAGCAGCGAAAGGCAGATAGAGATAAAGTGCACTTAGAGTTTTTCCCGCCCTTTTAAGGAAAACTGAAAACATATTTCACACATTCAAATAACGAGAGAGAAAATCATAACAACCCGGTACATTCACAAGAGTTGGCTAAAGAAAACCTCGGTGTTTCCAATCATTCTTCTTACACTCATTCTCGAACTGAGACTTTAGTTCTAACTTAAGGCTTGAAGTTTTGTCCAACTCCTTGTAATATTAATGATGATTTTTAATTACAGAAAGGTTTAAATTAATTTGGATGACAGTTTCGCAGTACGTTTTGTTTTTCCAAAGGAGCGATTTACAAAAGACATTTATAAAATATTTAATATACACAAAACGAGAAGGAGCCAGCTACCGTTGACCGTTGCCGCCGACCCGATTAGCATCGAATTCCTCGCGCCTCTTTGCGCTCGCGCTTATTGACCACTGGGGTTCTTCGTCTTCTTTGCTGGTCGCTACAAGTGCCCCCTCCTAGAGAAGTGGACAGCAGAGAGGCGTAGCCCAGGTGACGCGTCGACAGCGACGTGTCTCGATGGCAGCTGCCAAGTGCGCAGGTTTGAGTCGGTCAACAGACACAGTGTCTGTTCGACCTCCTAAGTCCAGTAGAAAATGTTTGTCTCTCCGTTCTACCACCTTGAAGGGTCCATCATATGGTTGTTGTAGCGGCTTACGAACTGTGTCTCGTCGAACGAAGACGTGGGTAGATGTTCGAAGATCGTGTGGTACATAGATTGGTGTTCGTCGTTGTAGTCTTGGCTGCACTGGGCGTACTCTGCGCATGGCAGCTTTTAGTTCATTGGCGTAGGTTGCAGGGTCCGGTTCAGCTTGTGGATCACATGGGGGGAAAATCACCTGGAAGACGCAACGTGCTGCCATATACGAGTTCTGCGGGGCTGCAGTTGAGCTCTTCCTTGACTGCCGATCGGAGGCCAAGTAGGACGAGTGGTAGCTGCCTGCACCAGTGCGTAGAGTCTCCTTGTGCCTTGAGTGAGGACTTGAGTGAGCGGTGGAGTCTTTCCACCATACCGTTGGCGATAGGGTGATACGAGGTTGTGCGTATACGGTGTGTACCAAGCAGATGCATAAGGGAGCGAAATAAAGCTGACTCAAACTGCCGTCCGCGGTCTGTTGTTATGGTGGATGGCACACCAAATCTTGCAACCCATCCGCTCACGAAAACCCGGGCGATGGTGGCGGCAGTGATGTCAGAAATCGGGTAGGCTTCTGGCCAGCGCGTGAATCTATCGATGCACGTAAGTATGTATGTGTTCCCATCTGATGGGGGTAAGGGACCGACAATGTCAATATGGACGTTATCGAATCGTGTGGTGGCCACGGGAAATCGTTGAAAGTTTGTGGAGGTGTGGCGATGAATTTTTGATTTTTGGCAACCAATACAAGCGCGTGCCCATTCTCTCACATCCTTATTTACGCTGTGCCAAATAAAACGCTGTGTTATCAAACGCTGCGTTGCGCGTATCCCAGGGTGTGAGAGACCATGGATCGAGTCAAATACCTGATGGCGAAACGGTACAGGGACAACAGGTCGCAGCACTCCAGTTGAAACATCGCAAAGGAGAGGGTGATCACCGTGCGGAATCGTAATCTTTAAGAGCTTCAGTTGGTTGGGTAACTGAGTGAGCAGGAGGATGTCCTTGTCACCTTGTTGCGCGGCAGCCATATCTGCGAAGTCGATGGTAGGTGATATAGCATTGCAGTCGAAGGTCGATGATATGCGCGACAGGGCGTCCGCTGCTGGGTTGTGAGATCCCTTGACGTGTCGGATGTCTGTCGTGAATTCGGCGATGTAAGATAGGTGCCGTGTTTCTCGTGGAGAAAACTTATCGCTTGATGATTTTAAAGCATACGTGAGAGGTTTGTGATCCGTGAGGATAAAGAACTGTCGACCTTCTAAAAAATGTTTGAAGTGCTTGATGGTTAGATATATTGCCAGAAGTTCACGGCCGAAGGTGCTGTAGCGGCATTCTGCAGGTTCCAATTTTTTTGAGAAGAATGCAATCGGGTGCCAGACTGCTCCGATGTATTGTTGCAGAATTGCCCCAACAGCAGTGTTGGAAGCGTCGACCATGACGTTCAAGGGAAGATTTGGTCTGGGATGGAATAGAAGTGTGGCGCCAGCTAGTGCTTCTTTGGCGTGGTGAAATGCCGCTGTGGTTTGGGAAGACCACTCCAGTGCCGTGGAGGGTGCTCGCGCACCTCGGAGGAGGTCAGTTAGAGGTTTCAGTATCTCAGCGCAGTTAGGAATGAAACGCCTGTAGAAATTAATTAAACCAAGAAATTCTCGAAGTTTCCGAATGGAGCTTGGCTGGGGAAAATTTTGAATGGCGTTGACTTTCTCTTCGAGGGGTCGAAGTCCGTGCTGGTCTAGGCGGTGACCGAGAAAATTGATTTCGGTCACACCGAATTCGCACTTGTTCTTATTGATTATGAGTCCATATTCATCGAGGCGCTGGAACAGAACTTTGAGATGTTTCAGGTGTTCTTGTTGGTCTATGCTGAAGATGAGAAGGTCATCGAGGTACGCATAACAAAAATGCAGATCTCGAGTCACTTGATCTACAAAGCGTTGAAAAGTCTGGGCTGCGTTGCGCAAACCGAATGGCATTCTCACATATTCGAAAAGACCGAACGGAGTAGCAATAGCTGTCTTGGGGATGTCAGGAGGGTGTACCGGTATCTGGTGATATGCTTTAACTAGATCAATTTTGGAGAAGATTTTGGAGCCGTGAAGAGACGAGGTGAAATCTTCAATGTGAGGGAGCGGGTAACGATCTGGTACTGTCGAGTTATTAAGGGCACGATAATCACCACAAGGTCGCCAGTCTCCGGATTCCTTCTTTGGGACCATATGTAGGGGCGATGCCCAAGGACTTGACGATGGACGTACGATTCCCATTTCAAGCATATGTGCAAATTCTTGTTGCGCAACCTTCATGCGGTCGGGGTGCATGCGACGTGGGCGGGCATAAACAGGTGGTCCGGTTGTTATGATGTGATGGCTTACATCATGTTTGATTGGATGTAGAAAATTGTGGGGCCGTGTCAATGCTGGGAAATCTTGAAGTAAGGTTTCGTATGCAGACTCTGCGCGTAGGCACTCTCTAGGGCGTGCATCGGATGCTGTGAGAGCGATGCCTTGGACCATGAGGTCCGTCGTAGAGTCTACTAGACGTTTGTTTAGCATGTCAACGAGCAGGTTAAAATGCCGAAGAAAGTCAGCGCCCAATATTGGATATGTAACGTCAGCAACTAGGAACACCCAAGTGAACACTCTTCGTAGTCCGATGTTGATGGTCAACACTCGCTCACCGTAAGTTGCAATGGGTGTTTTATTTGCAGCTTGTAGCGACGAATGCGGTTGCTTGGGCCGACGTGGAAATGCAGATGCGGGCAAAACACTAATTTCAGCACCGGTGTCTACTAGAAAACGTTGTCCGGTATCCCGATCTGTGACAAAAAATAAGCGGCCCGCATTTGTCCCAACACCACTTGCCGCTTCTAGTGGTGGGGGTTGAAATTTTCCGCCGCGGCGCAGGGTAGAGTGCAGTTTCTGGCTTGATTCCCGAATGTTCGGTGGTACCAGCACACTCTTGGATGCGGTGAGTTGGATCGTTGACGAAGATTGGTGCTGTCACCGCGTCTTCGCGACGACGAGCGAGAGCGCAGCGAGATTGCTGATATGTCGTTTCTCAGGTCCGCCAGTTGTCGACAGAACATGTCTCGAAGTTCGTTCAACTCCGAGGAGTGGCTGGAAACTGCCGACGTCATAACCGGTCTTGAGGGTTCTTGCGGCTGTTGGAGCTGCGCTACCGTTGGTGTAGCCACATCCATGACGGAATCCGCCAGTTGTGCCAGGGCGGCCAATTGGAGATCCGGCGCCGTCGCTAACACCATGCGAACGTTAGTTGGCAACCGTTGAAGGAAAAGCTCTTTCAACAACGAAGTGTCAAACGACGAGGCCCTTTCGCCAAGGAGTTGTTGCAGGCGTCTAAGCAATTGTGATGGTTTGCGATCGCCGAGCTCTTCGCTAGTTAAAAGTTGCTGTAGCCGGCGCTGTTCGGATTCTGAGGTGCGTTTCACCAGTTCTTTCTTCAAGATGGTGTAAGGATCCGTTGCTGGCGGGGTGAGGATCAAATCCCGCACTTCAGTCGCAATTTCCGGTGGAAGCGCGGCGACCACGTGATGGAACATGCGGATTTCAGAAGTAATCCTATATGTGCAGAATTGGCTCTCAATTTGAGCGAACCATACTTCCGGATCGGCGGTCCAATATTTTGGAAGACGTAGGTGCACCGATGAGAGATCGGCTGAGGCGGAGTCTCCGTTGTTGGCCATGATGGTCGGTTGAAGGTGAAACGGTTCTGCTCCGGGTCACCACTTATAAAATATTTAATATACACAAAACGAGAAGGAGCCAGCTACCGTTGACCGTTGCCGCCGACCCGATTAGCATCGAATTCCTCGCGCCTCTTTGCGCTCGCGCTTATTGACCACTGGGGTTCTTCGTCTTCTTTGCTGGTCGCTACACATTTATTCAAACGGAAATGTTTTTGGGCAGCTTCCTTAGATAAAGAAATGGATATTGCCGCAAATACATAGAAGCGGACACAACGACATGTTTTATCCCCGTAAAAAAAGCAGACGTCTAAAAGCAATCTAACATGCAAAGTCAGACAATCCCTTAAACAACTTACAGATAACTGAGACATTATGATTTTTCAAGCAGATAATGGAGGTGGAACGCGAAAAGTTGATATAGCTGATTACATTAGGGAAGCAGATAGACAACTATAAGTTATACTATATAATATAGACAGCTAGATAGTGATCCCACACGTGATTTCAGGGACAATTAAGAAAGAATAGAAACATCGACTAAAAGATAAAAAGGGAGAAAATAATATTTTTAGGTAAATCCTGCAAAAAAACAATTCTAGGCTCTGACATTCTATAAATATGTTTTTTTTTGGTTTTTATGTTGTGGGTGGTTCAACACCAGGTTTTAATTGACACTATGTTTTTCCATTGATGACATATTTTTAAGCTTTTTTACAAAATATTTGTAGAATTCCGCGCAAGGAATAAGCCGACTAAAACATTAAAG
>JAZHYW010020675.1:0-11861 GCA_037355805.1 Ixodes ricinus
TATATATATATATCCTTACAAAAGATATAAACTTGAAAGAACTAATTTTTAAAACGAAAAAAAGGGTGCCACTTACTGATCTCCAGGTAAACGCCAGTCCTTTCGGACAAGGACCTCACCATATTCGTCACGTAAGAGCCATTACAAAATCTTTTCTTCTTCTTTAACCTTTTGTTTGCTCACACCCTTTTCCTGGGAAGTAAACAGTAATTCTCGAACTGGTTTCACCTTTCGATCAAGAAAACTCCAAGACCACAGACCTGCGTCCTCACACCCATGCATTCACCTGCTTCCTACCTTCAACAGTTCTTCGCAAAGACTGTGAAAGTCGAGCAACTCGTCGTTAATGCCAAACAAGTCGACTTTTTTGAAGTCTGGAAAAGAAAGGAACAGGTGAAATGGGCATGTTCGTTGGAACTTGAGCACAGCTATAACAATTACTCCAGAAATAATGAAGTTACAGTTACAGCTACCCGACCTAAAATGCTTAATTTGGATAAAAATAGCTATCTTTGCAAGTTTGTCCTATAATAGAAGTCACAGTAACTCACAACTTAACAAAGTTGCGTTCATGTTACTTTTACAATATACCATGGACTCGAGCTGTTCTGCGATTACTTAACAATTCCCTTTTCCAACGGAAAAAAAGTATTGGCAGAGTTCTTCTTTTGGTACTGTACCGCTGTTCACGCGGAGCATGAACAAGTTGAAACGTGTGGATGCTGGGGGTAAAGCAGTTCAAATTTGCGTAATTATCAAGATAATTCTTAGCAGCACCTTAGGGAATATTTAGTTACTGAAACCATAACTTATAAATAGATGTTTCGACGTCAGAGCATACAATGATGGTCCCGTTCATATTTTTTTAGATGGTAAGAATATATATATATATATATATATATATATATATATATATATATATATATATATATATATATATATATATATATATATATATATATATATATATATATATATATATATATATATATATATATATATATATATATATATATATATATATATATATATATATATATATATATATATATATATATATATATGTATATATATATGAAAGCCAACGTTGCAGCTAATTTTCTTTCTTTGTTATAAACTTTCAAATATCGAGGCGTAGAGATTGCCAAGGTCTCATGGTACTTGCACAGCTGTCAATTTTACATGGAAGCATGCACCTAGCAGGGCCGTACACAGAAAATTTCTTTGGGGGTTTTCCGGAACACGGTGGCCATCTTGAATGGCCGTATTTTGTATTTACTTTTTTAAGAACAGAAGCATGTGATCGGCTTATATTTAAAAATAGCGAGCAACGAAATGTTTCGCATGCATCATCACAGTGGGAGTGAATTGTTTCAAAGCAAAATTTCGACATCAATTTATGGCGAATTCCTTGGAACTATTTTGGACCGCTTTTTGCTTTGTATTTTATTGCGCGTGAAAGCGTGCGAGCACGAGCTATAGTCGTTGACAGGATAAAAATAAAGTTGAAGCTCTGCTTTCAGTGCGATATTTCTAGCTTTGATAGCACAAGCGTGCACGTGCAGCCAAAGCGAGGAAGAAGGCAGCGAGCACGTGCTGGAGGCGGAGCTTCTATTTGCTTCTCTGCGCTTTCTCGTGTTCATTTTATTGAATCAGTACGCTTTAGTCATCTGCATATTTGAAATATGCTAGACGAAGGACTAGGTTCTTCGACGTAGGTCGAGATTGCCGTGAAGTAAGATGTCGCCTTCGAATAAATAAAACTTTAAAAAACGTTTCCAACTTTTTCGCAGGGAAGACCCGGCTTCGTCAGTGTCGGTATATGCATACATGTATATAAATATATTTTTATTGTTTAATTGCTTGACAAATATACTGGATACTGTCAGTTTATATATATATATATATATATATATATATATATATATATATATATATATATATATATATATATATATAGAGAGAGAGAGAGAGAGAGAGAGAGAGAGGTCGCAGCGAATGAAAGTTAGGTATAGAAAACGACCTCTTAACCACATATGCTATAGAAAAATCGCTGTATTTTTTATTTTAGAGATGTGTTAATTGGTTTGAGAATATATACTACGTACTCTCAATTGTGGCGTTGAACACATTTTTAATAATAAATCATGAAAAGTACGCACCAGCAATACCCAACAGCAAAACAAACTCAGATTGGCAGCACGACTACCGGGCTTCTTGACGGAGGTCAAAAGTTATCAACTAGGATCTATACATAAGCACACATTGTCAAGATGCAGAAAATGTCAAATACTATACATGCAAGATATATTCACAAGCATATCTTACGCAGCATACGATATATACACAATCATATCTTACAGATGCCATCATGTCACTTAGACAACGTTCAACTCAAATGCACACAAATTATCTAAAAGCGGTGTAGGACTCACTAATCATAGCGCAAGCACTGGCATAATTTCAGACGACGAAATTCTTCTTTCTCGGGAGCTTGCAAAAGTCTTCAAGAACCTCTGCCGGCGTCACTTCAATTTCCCGATGCACACTTAGTAGTGCCAGCCCAGTTAACCTTTCTTGTTTCATGGGATTCCTGAGGTAGTTTTTGAGTCTTCTCAGGGTTGAAAACGTCCGTTCCGGTGTCGAGGTTGACACGGGAAGTGTTGCTAGGACGCAGAGCAGGTGATATACGTTCGGGAAAAACTCAGAGTTGCACATGCTTAGTGCTTGCAAAGCGCAGGCCGGGCGATCTGCCTCGACGATTCTGGAACATTTGCTCATCCATAGCGCCAATTCTGCGGCGAGCGTGTGAGCCGACGCAATGTCGCCAAGATAAAACTCCACAGCGTCGTGAATACCAGAAAGACTGGCTGACGCACAGAACTTCGGGAGCAGCATGTGAAGCCCAACCACAACTTTTTTATGGTTCTCAAAACGCTCTTTCAGTTGGTTTTCCAAGTCTGCCAACAAAGGTAAATACACATTTCTCCGATAATGCTCTTCAGGAGTAACGGAAGGCGCATTGCTCCTCTGGCTTTGCCTCCCAACAATACGTGGTAGTGTCATCTCCACATTTACATCATGTAACAGAGAGCATGACTGCTCGAAAATCTTCTTAAATTCTGTTTCCGAATTCCTTCTTTTTTCGGAGAGGATGTTGATTATGTCATCAACGTAATCACATGCCTGTGACAAGTCACAGTCGACTTTTTGCAGAAACTTACAAAGTGGCAGAGTGAAGGAAAATAGCTGGCTAGCCAGCTGAAGCGAAACCACAAACTCGGGCTTCGTGATTGCACTAAGCAGCTGAGAAGCTTTCGACGATGCATCAGAATGCGTGCCTTCCTCCAAGTCTTCCAAAAACCGGATGATAGGCGTGTACAGTTCCAGAAAACGCTGAAGTGCGTCGTGGCTTTCGACCCATCTTGTTTGGCAGAAAGAGAGGACTGATTTTTTTTCTTGTGTTTCATGTAGTACCTCATCTTGTAGTTGGTTTGTCCTCTGCGGAGAAGCCCTCACATATGTACAGATGGAAGACACTGTTCCCAGGCAGTTCCGAATGCTAGGGAGTTTGCAAGAATGGAGCAACGCGAGGTTCAAGGAGTGAGCGCTACAGTGAACGTACAAGGCCCTCGGAACTGTTTCACGGATGATGGCCTGAACCCCATTCAGATGGCCGCTCATGGAAGCCGCGCCGTCGTATCCCTGCCCACAAAGCATATCTACGTTAAAGCCATGGCACCGAAGACTACTCAGAATACTACCTGCCAGCGCCTTACCGGTAAGGTCGTAGACCGGAATGAAGTCCACAAAATCCTCTCTTAATATAGCATGTTCCGATGAGTGGTGGTCGACGTATCTGACACACAGTGATAGTTGGGCAGTACGGGATATGTCCGTTGCTTCGTCAGCAAGAACTGAAAAGCACTCTGACGCGTTCACTCGGTCCACAATTTTTTTTTGATGATTTTGCCAGAAAGTGTGATTAATTCGTTCTGAATTCTCGGGCTGGTGTACATGGCGTTGGCTGCAGACGTTTCAATATGCTTCTTCAAGGAAGCATCCCCACATGTAGCTCTCATCCTAAGGAGTGCACGGAAATTTCCGTCATTTTTGACGGGCAGCACTTCAGATAAATCGAGAGGTCCGCAGTCATCCGTGCCGCGAAGCGACAGCTCCTGCCTACCACAGAAAATCACAGTCTCAATAATCGGGAGCAGATTTTTGCGGTTCTCTTCAGCCTGCTTTCTCACACCTTGATCAAGTTGACTTACGATGTCACGGTGAGCGCCCGACTGGATTGCCAAGAAGCTCTCCGCCAGCGACGTGGACTTCAGGTGGTAACCGCATGCAGCGTGGCTTTTGAAGGCCTCCATAGCGTTCTTATAATTTATAAATGCCTTTGTTACAAAGGAACCCAAGCGTTGGTGTTCCCATTTGCCAGCGCATTCATGCGCAAACACTACACAATACTTGCATAGTGCTCCTTCTAAGTGCTCGGAATAATAGAGCCAGGGGTAACTAGCCACCCAGTGAGGTTTGAACCTGAGGTTTCGTTTTGTTGTGGCTGGATAGTTGTAGTTACAAGGAGGAGTCCAGGGATTTCGCATCAACTTCTCTTTCAAAGCTGTTTCATTCACACTTTTCGAGACAAAAAGTCCTAGATCCAGCGGATTAGCAGTGATGGCACCTGAGGTGCGTGAGTCGGAACATGCGGAGGATGCATCACCCACCTCGTTAGTGTCTCGCCTCATTAGTACACGTTCGTGGGCTTCAGAAGTGCTTGAGTTTCCAGGAAAAGCACACACTTCACTTCCTTTCACGAGTCCCTGGGGCTGAAGGTTGTCGGCGCCTTTGCTTTCTCCGACACAAGTTGCAGAAGGGAAGTCACCGAGAGATGCACTCAGGTCGCAACCATTTGCCGCTTGAATGAGGTCTTCATGTTCGTCGCTAGATGGGCTTCGTTCCGAGTCAGTCGCTGCCGAAACACCTAGGTCTTCCGACACCTGCAAGTCAATATGATTATCCATACATGCTTGAATTTGAGGTTCCTCAGAAGTAGAGGGAGCATCACTCACTGCGGTTTCTGTCTGTAGCTCTTCGTCACTCTCAACGGAACTAGCTCTGGCTTTCTTCTTGAAGTAAGACGAAATGTTTGTTTGCTTTGGTCTTGCAGCGTGCCTTTTCATGATCTTCTCGCGTTATACAATTTATAAATATATTAATCCTATATAGAATGTATAGATTTCTATAAAACTCTTTGCAAAGTATAGACTTGGCAAAGGAGACTTGGTCTAGACTGATTAAGAGTCGCGTCCTCTCCCGCAATATGTAGGGCTGCTGCCTCGCTAGACCAAGAGGAGGTAAGAAGAGGAGGACAGAGAACAGGCAAAATGGTCTAGCACGCCGGCTGCACACCAGGCGGTCGGCCTGCAGCGTGTCACTCGACACATACGCATCGTTGCATGCGCTGTCAAGGCTGGTGGTGGGGGCGTCTTGGGGCTCCGTGGGGAACGTTCAGGAAGGAAAGAAGGAAACAGGGAGAAAACGAACGAAGTAAGAACAGGGGTCTCCGGGATGTGAAGGGAAGAATAACATAGGGGGACTACGAGACACACACACACACATACATACAAACACATGCTTTCAGCTTACGACAAGATTTTTTTTATTTGCCCAAACTCCGCCCCAGTAAACATGACTTGGGTGAGAGCGAACCGGGGATAAGAGAATAAGAAAAATATATACCGCCATACTTGACCCAGCTCCCTAACCGCAGCCCCGCGCATCCTCCGCAGGGTCCGGTGACACAGCTCGGAACGAATGTTCGTCATTCTCTTTCCATCCTATTTTCAACGCGCGAAACACCCCATAACCCCGGCAGGCCCCCAAAGCCCCTCAGGCGTCGCACGCTCGCGGTGTACTTTGAAGTTGGACTAACGAACAGAGAACCGATACGCGCTTCCCTCAAACGTACGTGTTTATTGCTCGAGCGAACATTTCCTCTGTGTCACCTTATAATGGACCACAGAGGGCGCTACAAGCCATCCCACCCAATCCAGCTCTGAGTGTCACCTTACCCTCTGTGTTCTGCTATGCGAAGCTCAAGGTCATGTGATTCTCTCTCGGCCCTCGATTGGCGAAGACGGTCTCTAGCATCAGCTACGGTCCACTGTGCGGTGGAACGGAGCGTGGTATGAGGATGGGGAAGCGAGTCGCCCGGGGATCTTCTGCCGAGGGGTGGCACCCAGCCTCCAGGCACTTGGATGAGAGGGGAAAACAGGAGGGCGCTATCGAAGTGGTTCCGAAAAGACCGGTCGTGGCCGGGTGCGTTGCAGTTTTCGGGGCGCGGCAAAGACGCGCTGGAATTTACGGGCCTCTGGTTAGCAGTAATAGTAAGGAGTGCTGCGTTGTATATACAGGCACATGTGCACCCCTAACAGCATCGCTGGAACTCCAGCGGGTCCCCCACTGGGTCTCCCGATCCAGTGACTTTAGCGAAATCGAAGCAGAGGTTCATTACAGGTTTTCAAGAAAAAAATTCAAGGACTTTCCAAGGACCTTTCAAAAAATAAAGCTGCCATTTGCATGATTCCACAGTGCTTGCACTTTGCATGGCACAGTGTAGATGCAGCCATCGAAGCTGATGTCGACGTCTTTCTGCAGCTGATGTGCATTTGCGCAGTGAGAGATTTCTGTATCTGGCGCAACCCAAAGCTTATAGTCGTCGTTGTTGAACCAAGCGCTTTGGAACACATTTCCAGGCATTCTATGCCATCTGGATACACAATCACTGGGGTCACTACATGCACCACCAGCGACACGTAGAACCGACAACGACAAAGCATCCAGGTAGAGCGCAGACAGATATAAACAAAGCACAATGTAGCTCAACAGACAATTCTCGGCCTATGGGGCTGTGCAGCGCAGTTTTAATAAATCAGCTAAGACGAAGGCAAGAAATTAAAATGCTGAATTTAACTCTTGATTCCATATCCGCTGCATTTCCGATTTAAAATAAACGCGCTGGCCTGCACCTACCGCACGAAGAGGTCAGACTCTCAGGCTCTCCAGCCTCATTGTATTACTTATGGCTTTTGACCAACCCTGAAGTCCGAAGCAAGACAGATGAAAAACTAGCACAACAACCACGCATTTTCTTTAGAAGTTGGTGGACGACACGTCAGTGTCCTGGAAAACAACTAACCGAATTTCCAGGTTCCCGCTGAACCGCTGCTATAAAACGCGGGTCGCGCAACCGAGCCCCGCGAAACGCTAAGAATTCAAGGGTTTTCAAGGACGGCAAAGATGTTCCAGCACTTTCAAGGCCTTGGAAAAGCAACTTTCAAATTCAAGGGTTTTCAAGGATTTCAGGATCTGTACGCGGGGTGGTCTTGAAGACCACCCCGGGCATCGCCTCAAATGCGCCCCATCTTTCCTGCCTTCCCCAGCCGACAGTGAAAGGGAGGGAGGGGGGGGGAGGGGAAGGCCCTCTAGGACGGGGGACCCCTGAGAGGCGGAGGCCTCACTTCTGTAAGTGCTGACAAGATCACTCGAAGTAAACAAGCTAAAGGAAGTGACATTAGGCAGGGGCCCAGACTTCCCCCACTGCTTGAAGTTCTATTTTCTGGGGTTACATTGAATTGAAGAGGGCAGGACGCTGTCAGGCTTCCCGACTTTTCTTCTTCCCCTCCGCAATTGTTTTACGGAAATAAAAAAAAATACGCCAAGACAAGGGGCCCCCTTCCTCTGCTCTGTAGGGCTGAGGCCCTGGGCTGCAACCTCCTTAGCCCCCCCCCCCCTTAATCCAGCGCTGGTCTCATGGGAGTGAATACAAAGAAGAAATGGTCTGGAGTATGCTTAGAGAGCTAGAAAAAGTAGACCCCTGTAAAATTTTTTGAAACAAAGGAAAGAGTGCGAGCTTAGAACAACAGAATATAATTACTTTTGACCGTTGACTAACTATACAGACCTGAAAGATATCGAAGAGGAACTAGGAAGAGATCCAACGATTGTTTACAAGCAAAGACGCCATGTTCTTCCCAGAAGTGGCGTGCGGCACTGTGTCTCGAGCATTTCCACAACAATGAATGGCGCCACTTTTCCCAGGATAGAGGGGCCGTACAATGGGTGGATGAATGAATACGGCTGAGCCCTTTGGATCGGGCGGTAGCTTACGCCACCTAGCCATTTGTCTTACCATTTAAGCTTAGAATATTTAAACGTGAAAACATTATTCACTCCGCACTGAAAAGAAAGTGAGGCTATAAAACCCCCTTGCCATCAGTTAATAAGAAAATAGCTAGTTTTCTCTCGCTTTCTGCCACCGCCCCGCTGCGGCGAGACGCCGAAACACACTTGTCCCGAGCGATGGAATGTCCGCTCCGACGGCCCGTGTATCACTGGGGAGCGCATCAACCCCCCCCCCCCCCACCCCCCGGCCTGCGTTCACGCCGCTTCGCGGCGACAGTATGCGGCTGCTAATTACAAAACTATTAACCCACTTAGCCCCATGCACCCCCGGAAATAGAGTCACATACCATTTAATTCAGCGAAGTTTCGTCGACAACATTCTGGGTGTTTTTTTTCATTTTTATTCGTAAAAAAGAAATGGCTTAAATATCGCCAAATGCCTCGACAAAACAAAATGTTCGAGAGAAAAAAAGTAAGCCCGAACCGTGGATTGAATCCGAGTCCGCTTGCGTATGAGGCAGGCATCATACTACTATGCTACGCCTACCTTTTTATTTTTCCTTTTTTTAATTTAGAACGCACGTTATTTGCAGGGTTAGAACCCTAAGGGCACTGTCCGCTTGTTTGACCGTTTGATTCACATTGAAGGGCAGCGTAGGAACTTGGCAGCATTCAACCCATCACAGTACAGCACCTCACGAATATTAGTGCACCCTTACAGGCCTCTCTGACATTTGCTTCTGTACTCGCAATAAAGGGGCAACCTTCTTGCGCCTTTGCACACGAGCTTTCCACGTTGTCCAGCACTCCAATCCTGGTTGTTGCGTTGCCTCTATAAGCGAGTAAACATACAAAAAACCCTCGACAAAGTGGCGCCACGCTGGCTTTGCTCGTTCCACTACAAACAAGCGATCAGTCCGCGAGTTCCATAAGGCGTGCAATCCAAGGAGAGCGAGAACTTCTCAGGCTCTGCTTTTCGGATATGAGCCGAACTCTAAGTATTTGACCTTTTTCCAGTCCATGTAAAGATCTGTCCGCAACACCGCTCGAAGCTCGGCCCAAAACAGCTCAGCATTCGTACAGTGCGACAATACGTGCTCCAGTGTTTCTGGCACCGGACAAAGTGCACAATTTGTAGACCAAGGTTAAAAAATCCTTTTTCACTAACCAAGTCTTCACAGGAAGTACCTCCCAATGTAGGCGGAGGAAAAAATTATTTGAGCCCATTTTAACTCGATAGCGTCTAAGACGCTGGAAAACATTAGACTCACACACACCTTCTGTACTAACGCGATACAGTGGAGGCGGCGTCAATGATTCTAGCGTATACCAGTACAATGCTTTCCTTTTAACCTTATCGAGATATTTCCTTGAAAACCTCGCTTCCAAAACTGTATAGCTGCCGCTATTTCTTTGTAAAATTTTGGCACGCGTGAACGGGCGGCTCCTGTTGCACCTTCAAGCCAGAAACGCAAGCAGGCTCCTCCAAGTTCTTTAAAGGACGACGAAATAAAAGCACTCTTACGATCCCTTAAGAACCAAAAGCGGTGCACTCGAAGCTTCAGCTAAGCATTTACTAATCCGAGACCGCCCTTTTTCTTACTTAAGAACAGGTTATTTCGTCGCATGCGCTCAAAATTCGATTCCCAGACAAAGGTGGCAAACAAACGATGCAATTTTACAATATCAATGGATGCTCACGGCACCATTTGTACCTATACCATGCAGTTGGAAAGAAAACAGAGTTACAAATAAATGCCCGATGCGTCAACGAAACATATCTGCCGTGACAGTCTGCCGCTTTGAGTCTCAGGCGATTTAAGTCCACTCCGCCTGGGACTGTACTCAGCTGTTCGGCATTTAAATAAACTCCCAAATAGCTAGACACATTTGACGTCCACGGGATGCCAAGAAAGCGCTCTGGCTTCGTGTCAGAACCACCCAGCCAGGCACCAGCGGAATTTCCCGGGTTCATCTGCGCGCCGGAGACGGTGCAGAAGTTCCTAATATGCTGCACCACAGCCAGCACTGAGTTGCCGACGAACACACCACTGCAACATCGTCAGCGTACGCCAGGAATTTAAGTGAACCTGAGGACAGCACCAACCCACTGATGCTCGCATCACGCAAAACCGCCCTGCCGAGTGGCTTTAGGTACAGTGCGAACAAGGTTGGCGAGAGTGGACAGCCTTGCCTCACTGACCTGCTCACAGAAATGGGAACGGTATTGTTCCCGTTCCAATTTAGACGCGTAGAGATTCCGCGGTAGCACAGTTGTACATGCAACAAGCGCGCAACAATACCGCACGACTCCAGAAGAGATAAACGAAAAGAATGACACACTCTGTCAAAGGCCTTGCTCAGGTCAACCTGCAGCACTGCCAGCGGACACTGTAGCACCTCTGCAGTTTCGCACACTACACGCATTACATGTAGCTTCGTTGCAATCGTTCTTTTGATGCCGTACGTCTGGTGGTCCCCAATGACGCTGCCAAGTCCTGACTCCAGCCGCTTTGCGAGATTCTTGGCCAGGATCTTGTAATCGCGGCTCAGCAGACTGATCGGTCGAAAGTGAGCAACTTCAAGGGGTCCTGCCGCGTTCTTCTTTGGTATGAGCACGGTATCCGCTTGACGCATCGAAGGCGGAAGCAGTCCCCGGTGCAGGATGTCGGCGAACACGTCCCGAAGAATCGGGGCCAGTTGCTCAGCGAAGGTCTTGTAAAAGAAACTCCCAAGGCCGTCGACACCGGGCGATTTGCGAGGAGCCAGCTCCCTGATGGCCCTCTCCACTTCGGCTGCCGTAATCTCTCGGTTGATTTCCTTTCTTGCAGACTCTGAGACCTTTGGCAACGATCCTTTGTATATTTCACATGTTTGCTCGTTCCCGGCCGCTGTAAACAGTGGTGTAAGCATTCACAAAGGCAGACTCGATTTCCTCTTGCCGCGTATCTGTGTCCTGGCCGACTTATAGCGTGGTGATCTGGATTACGACTTGCGTGCTGTCTTTCTCGTGTCTTGAATATCTTGCGGGGCTCTCCGTCCGTTCCAGAGTGAGGGCTCTACTTCGAATCATGGCACCTTTATAGTCGTGTTCGAGGAGCTCAAGATTTCGACCTTTGCACCCTCTAATGTCGATCGTGATAACTCCAGGCGTTTTGTTTTCCTCAGCTATAAGAGTGCGTAGACTCCGTGTCAAGGAACGCCTCACTGCCTTTCTTCGGGCGGCTTTCTCTTGGCTGAACCTAAAGGCTGCCAGTTTGATATATTGTTTCAACTCCTCCCAGATCACTGCGTCCACAAAACTCCCGTCGCTTTTCTCCCCAGTTATGTTCTTAATTTCTGCGCGCAGCAGCTCATCTTCTAAAAGGCTTTGATTCAATTTCCATCCACTCCACCATGACAACTTAACATTCGGGGGCCACCTTCAACAAACGTATTTACCAGGCGTGGTCACGCATGCTCGTGGAGAACACTCCATGTATTGTAGCTGGTTGCCGCAAAAAAAAGTTCACTTGAAGCCTTTCCAGGGTCACCGTCGACTGGCAAAAGCGGCGTATTCCCTGCATATTAAAAAGAAGGTGTACTCTCTTGGACATGGGGGGGCCACATAGAAGGGGGGGGGGGGGGGGGGGGCTGCACGTCTTATTATTGTTAGCCTTGCAAGGTCT
>JAZHYW010020677.1:0-16091 GCA_037355805.1 Ixodes ricinus
CCAGAAGTGCCTTTCACGGATAACTGAATTGTAGCAAAGTTTTTTCGTTCCCCCCCCCCCCCCCACACACACACACTTTCACTCAACTGCCCTTTTTCTTGATGTCCCGTTTTCAATTCTTGGGGAGTATGGCTATCTTATCCTGGGTATACCCCTGCAAAACACCCAACAGTTTTGAGCTACTACTCCAGCAGCTACGCGTCGGCTATGTTCAATTTGAAGAACAGAAGGGAACTATCATATATATGCCCTTGTTATAATAAAAAATATACTGAAGCGATGCATGGACTCATCATGGTTCACTGGTAACTTACCACCCCTTATAATTGTGGTAGTCACAATTCTGGTCCGTGGGTGGTGAAACAGCCAGGTGACAACCGTCCAGGGCGCCGATGGCGCTGGGAAAGCCGCACACCGCTTCAAACTCCAGCATGTGGTTGTGCAGCTCGCTCTGGCGCACCATCGTCACCGTGGACTGCTCCAAGTTGGCGACGACAGTTGCGCAGAACTCGCGGTAAATTCCATTTACAGTGGAGCGACCGACTCCAAAAAGGTTCTCGATAGTTCTGTCCTCGGCAGTCGAACAGAGTTTATATAGGCCTATTGCCACATGCTTCTCAACGCTGATGGCTTTCCGCATGTTCGTCTCTTCTCTTGTCATCGCTGGACGACACACGTCAACCAGGTACCGAAAGGTGCACGGCAACACCCGGAAGCAGGCTTTAAAGTTCTTGTCACCAAGGTGCGGCAAGGTGGTCTCGAACCAGCTCTCGTCTCTCTCGTAGCTCCAAAGCTCGCGCTCAATTCGCTCTACGCCCTGCACGGCAAGAGCTGCAATTGTAAATGAATTTGCGAGGAGCGCCATCTCCAGAGTCTCACTTTCGCTCCTCATTGAGTCTAGGCTCCATCTCCATGACGAGGAACTGCCGCAAACGCGCCTGCATGAGGCACATTGCCTCTCGGCAACAAACGTCCATCGTCGATTGTTCACTCAACAGAAATGAAAGACGACTAGGCACTTATAGCACAGGCAGAAACGGTTCAAAAAGAGGAACGAAGTTGAGCGGTTGAGCAACGAGGAACAGCCGACAAAACACCAGGAGAAAAACAGCGAGCGGCAGCGTGGTTTGCCAGATGTACTTCATATTTCTGCCGAACGCAATCGTAAATTTGGATTGGACAAGAAAACTCCTATAGGAGGCTCATGTTTACATATTACACATTTAAAACTTGTTATAACAATTAAAAGTACCAAAAAGTATCGTTTACGAAAATTAGAATAATATTGTAATAATATTTTTAGTTTCGTTTTCATCTGTACGTAGTAAGCCCCGGAGTAGTAAACATCACTGGTAAATGTCATTTTGTCGGTCGTGTGGCAGCATCTCCTTTAGGAAAAGGGCCTTTAGTGAAAAGGACATTTACAGAAAAGGACCTTTAGGACGCCGTCTGACACGGGTATAAGAGTGAAGCTGAAAAGGAGACAAAGGAGCTTGCTTTAAATGCGTTAGCATTGATTGCCCTGGTGCATGCAGCCATCCTTCGTTTGGACGGTCGTGGTTTGCTTCGCATTGGTCTGGACTGGACTGGAGTGGACTGGTTTTGTGACGCCGGGGTGGGGGTTCCGCCGTACTTTTTTGCTTTGTTCGTTTGCTCGTTGCCTCCACTTTCTCTTTTACAATAGGGAAAACGTCTTCTGACCCGCTTCCAATGAAACTTCCGCCGAAGCGGGAGGAAGCTATGGTGGCTGCATCCGAAAACTCCAACGTCCGGGAGAACAGGCTGGCTCTCCAAAGACAGCAGTATGCGAACCGTTTGGTAGGTTGGAATTCCCCTTCTTCGCCGAGTCGGAACCCCTGCGCTAAATGCTAGCGTTCGTCCTCGAGAATCAGGGTGGCGACAACAGCGATTTCGGCAGCATTTTTGTCACCCGCTACTTCGGCACTACCCCCTGGATGACAAGGCGTGAGCCTCACCCCCCCCCTAAACGTCACCACTTGTGGTGCCACGCAGCGCCGTCTAGCGTTCGTCAGCATTGACGCCAGCGCCTCTAGAGGCGTGTCACGGTGTCACCACGAGCGCTAGCATGCGTGGCGACGACAAGACGGACGGGTCTGCCGCTTCGTGAAAGCTACATAGTGGAGCTTCAGCGTGTTCGACGCTCGAGGGAGGTTGGAGAGCCACTAACGATAGCGCCGTGCGTGTGCCCTGTCTTCTAGTTGGTGTGGCTTGAGCTCCTTCCCAGGCTTCTAGGAGGTCTCCTTTCAAGCGTCCACCTCTTTGATCAGTTGGCACAATTACGACTCGCGTGCCTTTCAGAGAATGGGAATCGCGAAGTGTGGGCGGGGTAGAACCCTATACCGTTGCTGTAATCTAATCTAGATGTATTTGTTCATGCGTGCACATTGCGTAGGAAACGCGTCAAATTATGCACTTCATTCCCAAGACATTTCGTCTGCTCGTCCTCTATATACGAAACGCGATGTGTTACGGGCATAAAAAATAGGAATGCCTCTCTGATGGGAATTTAATCAGTACCACCACCTCCTTAACAAGACGACAGTCTCCACTGATTGGAAGTGGTGGGGAGGGAGGGGGACATTGATTGAATTCCAAATGAGGTACGTACTCGGCATTAGGTGATTGGATTATTTCGGGGCCAAGAACTTGGAGGATTCCGCTTTTATCGCTTGCGTGTTTAGGAGCGACTCGATGTGCTTAAATCAGTGATGCGTTCGTGATGGCAATGCTATTTTTAATTAAAAAATTAACTGTAATTAACTGTGAAATGTGAGGCAGATAATATTGCCCTTGGAGCCTTCATCGATAAGAGCACCGAAAAATTAGCACAGCATCTTACTTTCACGTTTAGGTACTTCATTTAAAAAAAGGAGTAACTTGATAGATAAATAAATAAACAAGTGCACACATACATACGTATGTACGGTATGTGGGACGTACGTAAACGCACAGACGCACGCACCCAGACGGACACGTACATGCTACATACATGCATACATACATGCATACATACGTACATACATAGATACATACAGGTACGCCGAATTGTTTCTTTTTCGTTTCGGGTAGCGAAGAAACCCAATTTAGCAAACACCTTTGTACGCGATAGGTCCGTGTACGAACCTGCAAAAACCCTCTTGAATCGCAAAAAGAACCATCGGTGCTTATGAAAGCACATTCAGGCAATCTGCTTCGACCAATAGTATGCACGGCCCTTCGACCTACTTCCAGAAGACTTACATAAGTCGGCTCATCAAGAAACACTTCCGCATGTAATTTATACCAAAGCTAGTGGTACTCTATAAAACTCAATCCCGTCTGCAATTTGTGCTTCCGACTGTCCTCTCGTGCGCTTAATTGAAATTTCTTTTTTTTAGGTTACTGCGTCAGGACTACAAGCCGTCTTTTTGCAGCTTCATTAGCGTCGAATTAGGAAGCCCCTGACAGCTTTTCACCAAGAAGTTCAGTAGTTCTTTTTTTTTTTTGCGAGACAAATAATAAAGCTGCGCGTCTAATGTCGAGGGAGGTCATGAAAAAAATATTAAAAACAATTTATTCCCTAGGGGTTTACTCTTAGCTGAGATATCTAATGACGTTAGTAAATAGAAATGAGAAACAGTAGGAACGAATTAACAAAAATATTTAGTGATCCTTGTAGAAATAACATAATTCTGTAAAAACAAAAACACGAAAAAGGAAAAAAAGATATGTCGGAAAGTACAATTACCTTTCCATAGAATTCAGAGATCCATCCAAAAATGTTTTTACTGGCGCAATTCAAATCGTTCACGTTGTAACCGCTCAGGTAAAAATCATCTGGCTCTTTGTTTAACCTGGACGCAAAAAAATTACGAGCATTAATCATACTGGTGCAGAAAAAAGATGTTTTACTCGCGAAAATCAAACTTGTAGCAAATGAATCAATCTGTTCAAAAGTCAAATATGTTTGTGACATTCGTGTCCTTATGAAGCAAATTATTATTTTCTTGGCCCGTTCGGGCTTGAAAATACCGAATATTGATTGAAATGAAAACAAAAATGTTGAATAAATAAGCTCAAGCTCTCTCGAGTGTTGATGTATGTGCCTTTATTTTATTTATTTTGTTCTAAAAAAAAACAACAACAACCTATGTATGTAATTTCCTGCAGAAATCTCAGACTTAATGTTCAAAGACATTTTCAAGGTCTGTCGCTCGAGATAGAGACACCAAGATTAAAACATAAGAAATAGTGGAAAAATAAATGTAAATATTCATTCTTCAATTGAATCATTGTTCAGGAAGTCTGACCCATGCCACGTAACAAAGTCCGCTGTAAGCGTAATTATGGTCACGCCTCTTGCTTCGTGATTGGTCCTGCGGCCTTCTTATCGGCGAACGCCTCAATCTCATTGGCTGAGACCTGCGTGGCTCACCACGTGTGGCGTTTTTTTAAGCAATCAGTAACCAAATTGACTTGTTCACCATAACGACAGCAAGAAACGTATTTTAGAGCATGACATGCTTTTTAACGAGACCCCCCCCCCTTTCCCCCGATCCCAAAATTTTCTCTGTTCGTCCACCCGTCGTTGTATTTTCAGCTAAATATAGCGGGGAAGTCTACGTCATGTGACCCCAACTTCACGTGACATACACACCAGAGTGGAGAAATTGACGTCACCTGACCCCAACAGCGATCCAGATTCTCCGCTGAAATGAGCGGGAAAGTATACGTCACGTCACACACCGATTTCATCTTCCCCTCCTCCTCCTCCCCCTCCCTTTCTTTCCCCATCCCTTCTCTCAATTAGTGTGTCCTCCCAACCTCTCTCCTTGCCGGAGGGCTGAATTTATGACGTCACCTAAAAAAAGGACGCTATTGCTGTGTCAGCGTGCGGTCGAGACTCGTGTCCTCGAAGAATACTATATTCGTTTTCCACTCAAGAATCGCACTAAAACAAGTCCGGCCCCTCGCGGAGCGTTACTAGTTTCCCCCTTAATGTAGAGAGTTAAGATATATGTTGGTGCATTTTAGATTAGATACGTGTTACCTGCTCAAGACGCGCACGTTTCAAACGTCAAAAGGATCGCTTTTTTCTCCAACAACCAAATCTTATCAGAATTACTTCGCGCGGCGTATGAACAATGCGCAAAACATGAACTTGTTTCTTGCTTTGACAACGAGTGTTCGCGGTGAGAATCTCGCGAGGGGCGCTGCTGTTTTCCTCACTATGGGTAGTGCACGTGACAGCCACGCGGATACGCTTTAAATTTCGTAGTGCTCAGAATCTTGGCATTGCATTTGCTTGCACTAGCAGAGGAAGGTGAAGTATTCTTCTTACTCTGGGTTTTGAGAAACTTCCACCAGGGGGCGATACCCAGCCTTCTCGCCGCGAATAGTCTCAGCAGAAAGCTGACGCAGCACTCGTGCTGCGTCAGAGATTTGCTGATTAGTGATCCGCGTTTGATTCTTCAGATGAGATTCGACTTTCAGCACTGCGTCCTTCTTATATAGAAGGCGTTGACTGAATACACTTTAAACAACTAGAAAACGCCGGTGTCCCAAGAAATTACACTGAGTTTCACCATTGGCCGGACTAAAGGTGCAAGCAACCATTTGCATAGGTACTTCTAGCCGTTTACAGTAATTAGCAACTCTGACTTTGGCAGCTGCTTTGACGAGTTACATTAACACAGAAAAAAAAACCTTAGCATTAGATGAAACGCCAGATATTTCGTCACTCTGATTACCGTTGACTCAGAAATTACAAGAACACGAGAAACTGGGACTATAAAGGAAGATACTTATTTCAGAGCGGCAATAAAACGTACATATATACATTAAAATAGCCATTTAAGAATGCAAATCCTGCAATTATATGGTAAAACGTTCCTCGTGTGAAATGACGCAACATTCGGGAAGGCGTGGATTGTGCAATTCAAGATTCGCCTAATGTTACACAAAGCTTTTAAGTTAACTCGGAATATATAAAGACTTTTCTGCGAAGAAATTGGCAACTTACGAACGATGCTTAAATAATCTCGGAGCTAAAACTCTTCCCGTAACGTAAAAAAAAAAAAAAAATTGTGTAACAAACTGCTGGACAATTGTGTTACACGTGGAACATTTCGGCATCGTTTCGCAACGCTAACGTGCCCGGCGCCTTGGCTCACGGCGTTCTTCATCAGATAACTTAACACGTGGCATATACAATTTGATAGCAGTTCCTGAAATGATGATACTGGTGCTAGTCGGGTTTTAAAGCCTGGGTGGTTTCCCAGAGTCTCCTACACTCACCGGAATCAACCAGTCAGTGTTGATCACGTGATCTTCCCACCAGCCAATCAGCGTCCAGCTTTCGCGGTCAATTTTCTGGGCTTCACAACTCACAAAAGCCAGAACAAGCGGCCACGATATCTGGAACCGATTAATGGCTACGTATACGTGAATGTGATCATGGCGCGTCGAATCGAGTACGGAACGATCAAATGCATCCTCTCTTCCTACTCCTTCCTCTTCCACCCATCTGCTACCAGTTAGAATAGTCGAATCTTGATTCGACGAGCGGTCGCAGTCATGTAAACGCAGCCAGTTGATCACAGCCACGCGCTGGGGTTGGCAAAGCACAGGACAGGCGGCGAGTTTCAGACGTTGTTATGGTTCGGCTGTGGCCGTCATTGCAGCGATTGGACACGGGCCACTACTCGAATGCTCGTCCATCTATTGATTATCACGATACCAAATTTAGTGCTCGAGCAATGCTCGGGTTCAATCTATAAGCAGCACTCAAATATCACCACTAGGGGGCACTATGCAGACGCTGGGATCCCCCAGCTACGCCATCACGTTTTCCGAAGGAGAGATTCAATGAAAACGCTCGCTTTTCTCCTCGAAATCACAACGCAACAAAGTCGTTTCTTGGTCATTGGCTTTGCGTGCGAGTAGACATGGGTCCCACCAGTGCCAGTAGGCTTGTTTAAAGTGAAACGTATTATAAGCAAATAACGCTGCAGAGCCCCTTAAAGAAGTACTGCAAAGGGACGATAAAATCCAAATGTTACTCGAAAGATGTATCTATCAGTGTCAAACACGAGCGTCAGTAACGACATTTGTCGGATAATGACCACATAAGCTTCTAGAGGCAGGACTGGCTGAATACGTGCACGTGACTCCTTCTGATGCGTTCAAGCGCGTGATTTTTTGCTTGGAACACCCGTAAATTGGTGGGGCATTCACATCGTCATAACTGGATGGTAATTCCAACAATTAGGAAGATCACGCATGGTTTGTCGCACGCTCTCGTCGTTTCGGCTTTCTAGTGGTTCATACCAAGCACGTCATAAACAAAACAAATAAATACGCTCAAAATTCTTAATTTCCTTCACTCTATTATGTTCAAAACAGATCAATTTTTTTTTGGTTTTAATGGTTTTTATTAGTCTAAACGAATGCGATAAAATTAAAAAAAAAAGAATGTCCAGAAACGCTTTGCGTCCTTTAAGGACGCAACTATTTGAAGGGGAATTGGTTGCTGGTGGCCCGCCCACACAAATTCAGTGCTTGAGCTTGAAGTCTATTCCTTTGTTTATATTTCGTTTGCGACACAAAATCTGCAGTCCTTTTATTCGAGGTGGTAAAATTGGCTCACGGCATTGTGGAATCAGTTGAAGTCGTCCCACAAATCTCAAAGCGAACTCAAATGTAGTTCACAAGTCGACTTCCAAGAGTCGCAAGGATATTCATTGCATAAAATGAGCACTTCCTAATATATGTACATAAACGACCGATTGTCACGCGGTAAACAAAAATCATGCGAAGACGATCGAATCAAAACTATCACGGGGTAATCTAGGGCACAGGGCACCAAAAACAAAAGGAAGAAAGTAAGTAAATAATATATGCTAGGCAGGACAAGACAAAAACAGTAAAAAGAGGCTTCGAAGAGAAAAGAACAAACGTAGCTAGATATTTATACAAACAAAAGAGCATGACATGTGTCAAGGAGAGGACCGAAATGGTCACTGGGGACATCCGTGGCGTGACCGTCTGTGTTTTCCCCGTTTTAAATTTTCACAAAACCTTTCGCAACAACTCTCGTCTTTTTATTTTTTTTTAGGTTAGATTACATGCGTTTCCGTGACGTATTGAGTCAATGTCAAAAATAGAAATAACCTCCTCAGGTTCGTTTTTTTTTTTTTAGCTCGCGTTTAACCTGAAGGGAAAAAGAACTTTTTGCTGGATTGGCGCTACAAGTTCAAAGCTACGTTGCTGATCATGCAAGGAATAGCATAGAACATTTTTGTCTGCGTAAAGTCAGGCCAGAAGTGCTCCAACCTTAAAGTGTCTTGTTAAAATGTTTCACTAATTTTCTAACTTTAATTGTTGTCAGGTTGTTGTGCACCGGGTGTATTCGGTCACTCAATCATATATGCCTCTCGTGCTAGAGTGGTCCAGGTTTTGCAACTTTTACGATTTAAGATGCAGCCCCCGAAACGAGAATAGGTCACATTTGATTTCGAGTAATTACCTATTTATGTGGATACATATATATGCTTAAGAATTCACTTGGCACTTCAACAAATCATTCCCGAAACGCTGAAAAAAAATGTTTTAGATAATTTACACTATTTACACAAATCGGTTGTACATCGACAGACCCTGTCGATGTACAACCGATTTCTTTTTTCGCACAAATTAAAATCGTTAAACTTTTCTCAAATTCGTCCCTCCCCCCTTTCCCCCCGTATCGCGCATATGAATAAGCCTGAGTTTGATAATGATGATGATGACATTTATTTGCAACTCAGAGAGATGTTGGTGATTGCAGAGACCGATGATCCAAACTAGTGCCACTAAATAAGCTACGCTTCAGAGTAACGACACTTGGCCATATTGTAGCTTAGAATCATGGTTGCCAGTTACCTGAAGCTTTATCTAAAATCACAAGAAACGCTTTTCCGCCCTCAAAAAATGTTTAAACAGTTTGCGACAAAGCAAAGCAATATTACATGAGCTTCCTAAAACCGAATCTAATGCTGAGGAAGTCGCACTTTTTAATCATGACGATAGGCAGTTGCATCTGCTCTGCACAAGCACCAAAATGGCGACGCCCACAAGAATGTCGGGGAACGGAGTGCCGATACTCTAAGCGCAGCTCATTTAGTGACTCTAGCCCACACCAGAGGCCTGCAGCAAAATAAAAAAGTATAAAAAGTAGCAGGCACGTAGCCAGGATTTTGTTTTGGGGGGGGGGGGCCCGCCCATGACAAAATGTTGTATGAGGGGGAGGGGAGAGGAGGTCCCAGCAAAAGTGAAGATTTCTGGGGGGGGGGCGGGCCCTGGGCCGCCCCCTGGATACGTGCCTGAAAAGTAGTAATGGTAATTATAGGGTCACAATGTATACAAGATGCATGACGATGTTCAAATGGAGCTTGTGGGCGAGTGTGCGGTTCGATGTTGCAGGTGATGAGGGCTTGTTGACTGGATGCATGTGGAATATTGATGATGACTGACGGTGAAGAGGGTGAAGAGCGTTAGGCCTAGAGCGGTCTTTGTGACGGTTGTCTTCGCGGGGCAACCGGTCTCGTGTGGCGGGCGAGAACTTCCTGCGTGCCCAGCTTTCAGACGATCCGGCCGAATTTGCGGCGACGCAGGGAGTCCAGCACCCCTCTGGTTAGGCCTAACCTCAAGAGGTCAGGCCGGTGTTGGCCGGGTGGCGGTCTTCGCAAAAGCGAGCCTTGTAGTCTCC
Organism: Ixodes ricinus; assembly: GCA_037355805.1. Lineage (NCBI taxonomy): Eukaryota > Metazoa > Arthropoda > Arachnida > Ixodida > Ixodidae > Ixodes > Ixodes ricinus. The sequence continues at coordinate 9,749 of JAZHYW010020677.1, forward strand.
CTGCTAGAAGTCCAGCTTGTAACCCAGCAGCCCGAGCACCCTGTCGAACGAAGAGATGGTGTCTGCCACTGGTCCGGCTGGCTATCGGAAGATTTAAAAAAAAATGTCTTGCGTTTAGTTTGCTTTTTCTTTTCCTATGATTTCCTTCGCATTTCCTTCACAACCAGCGAGGCTGCCTGTATCCGTTTAAGACAGTTAATTCAGTTCATATAGTAGTGATATAGAACTGTGTTTATATTCACACACGACAGTATATAGATGAAAGTGCGGAACAGAGATCGTCCCAAGAATTGTAAATGTATAAATGTCGAAGGGCTACCGGTGGCCGACAGGGCGAGGGTCGCGAGAAAACAGTCAAGCTTGGCTTGAACCCTTTCATATTAAAGTGCGAAAATGTCTGCTAATCTTAATGTTGTCAAGCAAAAAGAAAATCGATTTTTTTTTTGTTTGCTTTGAATTCGGATTTTTCTTTGGGTGTGTGTTTGCTGGAAGGGATTTTGCATTCAGCGTCTCATCAAGGATTCCTTTGTGATCTTGAAGGGACCCGTCAACGTTAAGGGGGAACAATGCGATGCAAAACGAAGCTCTTCCCAGAGCGCGTTGCAGGGAAAAACTCGCTCCGTGCTAGCGACCATTATTATGCACGCTGAGCATCCCCGGCGTCTTCAAAGGGATCCTGGCCATTTTTACTTATTCATAAGGCGCAGCGACAAGATGGGATTAAGAATACACCCTAGAAATATAAAAAGAAAAAATACACCGCAGCCACATTGCAAAAAAAAAATAATAAACTATAATAATTCTTCCTCCCTGACGGGCACGAGGCGTCTATATTTGGTACCCTTTTCTCTTTTTAGGAACGAGGAACGGTGAAACAGAAATGGACCGAGAGAAGTGTTAAAAAAGTGCGCTTATTGACCTTTTTTTCTATCTTCCAGCGTAAAATATTTCCTTCTTCCAACTATGTTCACGTTCCGTCTTGGATGCCACGAAAAGAAGCGCTGCTCCGGCGTGATTTAGATAGCATCATCTCTTAACTAACTTTCAGTTTGACGCGGACCGCGTGACGTGGAGAAATAATGATTCGTGAGTCAGTTACGGTATTTATAAACCGGTAAGTGCTAAAGCCTCGAAAGTCCATAGGAAAGTGGCGAAGCAAAATTAAATTGTCCAGTTGGTGGTAATTTTTATCGCGCGTTTTCGAACCTGCTTTTACGGCTTCGTGTTTTGACCACCAGGCGCTGCGAATATCTGGTTCGCTCGTGAAGGCTGGCGAGCGAACCTGCCGCCAGAGTTTTCTGTTCCAGCCGATAGGCGCCGTCGATTTCGCCCAACTCGCCGTCAATGCTCTTGGCTCGTTGGCTCGTTCTGTGCGGGAAGCGTTTTTTACATTATTGTAAATGTTAACGATTTTACCCAAAAATTAAAAAAGAACACCACGCCCTTTTTTTTTACATTACGTTCAAGCGTGTTAACGTGTCCAGTGCGACTATCCTATGCGGTGCAGGTAATAAGAACAATAAAAGCAAGTCATTGTAGAGTCATGCGCGTATTGGTCTTCGATGCGTAACAGGGGGCCTCATGGTTTTCCGAACTATACGTATCTAAGAAAGTAGTGCTATGAGCGATACCTCGGAAATTTACTGACAGAAAATATCCCCGGGACGGATAGGAAGCATCAACGGAGCAGACGCCTAGGGGATGCGTCATAGAGGAAAATAAAAGACAGCCTGCAAACACAGTCTGAGGCTTTTATCTTCTTTGTACGATTGTCTTATCACATTGATCGTGAAATATGAATATCACATTGGTCGTGAAGCATGAAATGAACATGCGTCAACATGCCTGTCCGCAGACAATCCTGTAATCTCTGCTGAGAACACTGTCATTTTGTATGATGTATGAGTATAGTCTGCAACTGCTGTACACTGGAGATACTGTTCGTAGAACAAGCCGAAAAAAATGGCCTCTGCACATGGAGATTCTAATGTTTTCGTATTAAGCGGTATTGTAATAGTGAATATGCTTAGCTGTGTGAATGTTTCGAGGCTCCGTTTCTGTCAAAAATTAGGAACAATTCGGGCCTCAGACATTTCCAACGACGGCCCCTGACGCAAACGACCGAGTCGGCCGAGTGTATTTATTGCTTGTGTCGACATCTCCCGATAGGCATAGGAAGGATACGATCAAAAGTAAACGACGCGGTAACGAGTGTTTGTTGCACCTACTCAGAGAGGGCGCCACAAGCAAGAACCTCTGTAGACCGACACGTGGAGCGGCTCTGTTTACCAACACGGCCGGAAGGCCGCGCATGCGCGGAAGCTCTGTGGGCAAAAGCTGCGCGGCTCTCCGTGTTTTCGCTATTGCGTTGTGCGGCGTGCGCTCGTTGTTTACGTTGTAGGGACGCGTTTAGCTTTATTTGTGCGTCGTATTTCCTGACAACGTACGCCGTATGTTATGCTCGACTATTGGAGCTCGCCACCTGAGCCTGAACGGTAGCGGTATCGAGACAAACTGTACGTGGACGGTGTTGCCTTCAAGGATCCGTACGCCGTAAACAAGGCCTGCTGGACTTCTGACGTGAAGTTGCTTCCACCGATGTCGACGGCTCAAGTTGTTGTTTATTTAATTTTTCGCCAAGTCAGTTCACGGCCGATACAGTGCATGAGTACATGTCTTTCGAGGCCTACGATTACTTCGAGCCAGTTTCCGCGCTGCCGACTGGATGAGCAGACTGCGGGTCTGAGGAAGTGTATTTATTATTTGATTAAATACACACAGCGTCTTTAAGTCGAGGTATGTTACTTTCCCTGCCTCATGACCACAAGGCATCACAAACGGTAACGCTTTGTCCGTTCTGCAGTCTTGGCGGTAACACGTTACACGTAACGGCGTTGCCGGTAACGTGTCAGTTTTTTTTCAGTAACGTATAACCTACTCGTTACTTTTCCGACACAGTAACGGGTAACGTACTTACGTTACTATTTCAAGTAACGTAGTTACGTTACTCGTCGTTACTACTTCTTCCCAAGTCCTAAAGATATTAGACTTCAACTTTTTCCGTGTTTTTAGGCGTCAAGCCGTGTGAATTTCTGAGTTTTCTGCGTTTCTTCTCGTGCGTATTTAGGTGAAACCGTTAAAAGATATAAAGTAATTATGTTCAGTTTCTCCATGAACAAAATGTTTCTTGATATATGAGCTTATGCATACCTGTACCGTCAAAACAGTAAAATATGTTAAATCATAAATTAAAAAAGTAGCGCAGAAGTAACGTACGTGCGTTACTTTTTATGGATAGCTGTAACGCATTCCTTTTATTTTGAGGTAACGTAGGTCGGTAACGCGTTCGTTTTATACGCAGGAACGTATTTCGTTACTTTCCTTTTTTGGTAACACCTACAACACTGCCGTTCTGTCGCCGATATCCTTACGCTTGGTATAGCACGGGCGTAGCGAGCCTCCGACGAGCGCTTGGCCGGTGCTTTGTGCGCGAACATCGTGGGAACAAAATCCGGGTGCTCTCGATCAGACGACGGCTTCCCTGCACATAAGCAAGCCTCGGGACGGAGTTTGAAATGGAAGCCGCACTTGCCTTCAAGAAAGTGCTTGCCGCAGAAACGGTTGTTCGCGCCCAGCGACCATTCTTTCCGACCCACGGATATAATTAATCGTCTGTGCCTTTCAGTGTCCGCGACACTCACTCCGCTACTGTTTCTGTACCTTTCGGTAAAATTAAAGGCTACACAGCTTCGCGGCATGCTGAAATGCTATGACGCCCATGCGAAACGTGCGCCTTTCTGCCCACACCACACGGCTCCGGCGCGATCGCAGCGCCACCGCAGCTCCGTGACGTCCAGCCTGCGTGTCGCTTATGGCCTGAATGTCCAACGAGACTAAATGTCCAACGAGCCTGAACGTCCAATCGGTCACGTGACAGGCGAGAAGGAATGTACAATGAGACGAAAGATCCAATCGAGACGGAATGTCCATCGAGCCTGAATGTCCAACGAGACGAAAGGTCCAATTGAGATAGAATGTCCAACGTGTCTGAATGTCCAACGAGACGAAAGATCCAACCGAGGCGGAATGTACAACGAGCGTGAATGCCCAACGAGTCTGAATATCCAACGGATGTGGAATGAACATTGCATAGAATTGAGAAGATATTTCTTTTTTCTAATAGTAGGATTACTGATAGTTACGGCGGTGAAAAATGCGTTGGATGAAATGGGGAACCACACGTTTCGGTGCGAAGATCTCGGTACGCGGTCGTTTCGGTACTTGGTCGTTTCGGTACCGGGCTTTTCAGGGCCGGGCTTTTCGATGCACGGCTATTTTATTGTGCCGCTGAACTTGTCCCTCTGGCGTTGCCTGTGTGAACTAACCCCAATTAAATTAAAATTATGCTCGTGAATTTCGTAGACTTCATAAAACCCCCCAGAACGATACATTTATTGTTCGTTTATACATCTAAATATAAAGATAATTTTTATAATTAAGAAAATTACGTGGAAAAGGTCACACATGCTGCAAAGATCAAAGACCGAACTCGTTGACCATTTACAATGGCTCACGCGTTTGCTTTTGAGAAGGTCGTAACTCTGGCGCGGAAACAACTGTCGGGTCAACGAGAGTTCTTAGAATCGTTAAGCGTGTTTATCCCCAGCCACAGTCTTCTTTCCGAATTGTACAGGTTGCTGTATTTTCCTTATTGGTGTCTCTGATCGCGCAAAGATGATGTCCCCCTCATGGGAGAAAAAAGCCTGAATAAATTGTCAGTATTATTGTTAGGTCAAGTCGGCGTATAGTATGCGTAATTACACTATAGTCCGTTGCAACTTAAGAAAGTAGGGCGAAAGTAAGTCGGGCTGGGGAGGAGGAAGCAGACGGAACGCTGGAGAAGAGATGGGAAACCGCGTTCTCTCTTTAGCGTTCCGTCTGCTTCCTCCTCCCCGGCCGGCTTAACCTCGCCCTTCGTTCTTAGGTTGCAAAAGACTATAGATTGTAGATGTTTTTTTGTTGTAGTTTTTTTACAAAACAAAGGTCAAAGCTCAAGACATTTCTGGCTGGACTTCTCGGTCCCCAGAAACAAAAATTGATCCTCATATCAAAATCAGTTATAAAATGCAACGTTCCTTCCATTAAGCCTTTGTGCAGGTGATATCCTAAAGTGGTGAGCTTTTGTCCAGAGGTTTCGGCACATTGACGCTTATCGCGGCGATTAGTTCCGCATGCTCCGGCCACCAAAGCGATTGCTGTCGCAGTGAACCATGTGTTAAGCAACAAGTAGCTAATTTTAATACTTAATTCAATACTTTTTTAGGATTAGCTTCCGTCGTTTCGGCGCTGCCTTTTTTGATCACGTGGCATGCAGCAATCGTATCGATACGCGCCCAGGCAGCATACCGAGGCTCCGATCGGATTTAAACTTGTTGTAACTCTATCGCAGAGGCGCTGCGACAGTGCGACCAGCGATTTATTCATATGCGCAAATTTACAAGTGCACATATGACCACAGGATCAGAGGTCAGCCCTCGTTCGGTGTTCCCAAATTAAATTACGGTAGAGTCGTGAGTGAACATATTCACATAGAACCGGACTTTTATCATTTTGAACGACCCGGGTTCGATTCCCTATCACAGTGGTTGTCAAATGGGGATCCGCGGAGCCTTTGGGGTCCGCGAAGGCATTCTAGGAGTCCTTGAAGCCCTGCCTCATCAGTCAAACACGGTAATAAAAGTCGTCTTTGTTCAGATAGAAAAGTAAAATTTTAAAGTTTAGGGCGAGTTTTCTTGTGTGTATGTCAATAAGAGAAGTCTACTTCACACTAGCCCTTAGTTATATCGATTTTTATATCAATATTACATTTAACCTATACCTTTTCTCTCATCTCACAACGAACGGGATCCTCCAAGAATCTGCAAGTGAAACATCGATGATTGAGAAATACTGCACTATCGGATCCTTGTAAATTCTGAGAGCTGCATTTGTCATCCTCTCTTTTTTGGAAAGAGGCCTCATTGTTGGAACCCACTATCCCTGGCTATCTGCACACCCTACGCTAATCAGCTCTTTTCGACAGTTCGACGAAAGGACACTTTCGCTCCATCCTCCATTCGACGAACTGTCCTTCTTCCAGATGTCCGGAGACCGATGTACCTTCGACGGATTGGCCGGATTTTCGCTGCAATACGCTTCCCCTACGAGAATAGAAAGCCACGTGAAAGCAATCTATTGCTATATTCACACAGGATGCAGAATATTGGTTCATACGAGTGCGAACCTTCTGCTGTACGCCGAGATGGATGCGTTCGTGTCCTTTATCAGCAGTCAGCAATACGTA
>JAZHYW010020680.1:0-17287 GCA_037355805.1 Ixodes ricinus
AGAGGCAACTTAGGCTATCTGAATTCCTGTTTTACATCTTAGGACTAAAGCCATTTTTTCGGATCGATTTTCGCCATAACGAATGCACTCTGGGATTTACCAAATCGGCCATTAAAAATAATTGTGTTTCTTTTGTTTATTGTGCGTAATTTCTCTTTCTACCATTTTAACTACTGTTCCTGTTATCTTCATTTTAATGACTTCCTCAACCATATAAATGAATAAGTAATGAAAGTAGAATAAAAATAAGGTTGCCCCAGATACAAGATTACCAAGTGTAGTGGTTAGATCATCTTTAAAGAGACCAGGCGCCATACAAACACACAAACGTCTGCGTGATCAAATGCTCCAACTGCCCACTCAAACAAAAACCATCTAGTGCGTCGATTAGACGATCTTTTCTTGGCGGCAATGAAAGAGCAATGATAAGAAACAGTTCTGCGAACAGAAATGCTAATTTTCGGAAAACACTGAGCGGTAGGTTCATTCTCTAAACTTATCACGCTTTACCCAGATTACTAAGCGCGTTTTTTTTGGACGATTACTCATATTTCTTTCTTTTTTAGAATTTCGTTCAGGCTAAGGACGTTAATGCCTGCTGTTTCATAAGACACTATACAGACTACCAATAAGGTAGTATTATCTTATTGAGGGGACGTGTTAAGGAAGCTATGATAGACAAAACAAAAACACTGCATTTTAAATAAACTAGAATGAATAGACTTGCACCGCCTGGCGGCTGGTCATCTTAAATCTCTCCATTAAGAAGAAAACGTACTTTGTCCCTATTAAGTTGAGTTTCAGGTGCAGGAAAACTAGCATTTCTGTTTTATTCTGCTCGTGCATCAGCCACATCAATGATAGCCCTAATATTCACGTAATATCGCTTATTGTCACGTTTCACGCAGAGAATGAAACCGGAGCCAAAACTCAATGAAGCAAGATCCATTCAGGAGCAGGTTTTTCGGGAACCGTAACCAACACGAATTCAAAATTCAAATTTGATCATTCTTAACCAAAACGAAACAGACATTCATATTTGATCATAAATTAAAACTAGAAACGAAATAAAAACAAAAGTCAGTTACCGGTATTTTAATCATACGACATGCACATCCTGGCAGAAAAACAAAACAAACAAACACAGAGAAGTAGTTTATTATTTAAATATAACATTTATAAAAGTTGCATACCTTGGGCGAATTATATAGCTGCCGAAAAATGGCGGGAGGTATTACTGTACTTTAACGCATAATATTATACACAAATGAGGGAGGGACGATGGACGTCACATTTGTGGGCAATTTAGTTTGACTTTTACAGGCAATTCAATAAGCAGACTATTGGGCAGGAGATCGAACAGTGACGCCTCTTGCGGTACGCTTCAGCTGCGGGGACAACAAACCGTACTTTCTTGTTTGTTTTTGCACCGAGAATTCAAAGGTTACGATTCGAAGGCCGCTCCACGTTCAACTAAAGATCTGGTCAGAGCGAAGCGCTCGTGCCCAGATTTTGCTAAGCGAGGTTCACTTTTTTTATTTTCTTTTTTTTTTGTTACGCTGTATTAGTAAACTCCGGGCTCTGGGGATGATGGGGATGATGATGGTGATGATATATGTAGACATCCCCTTCGAAACGGGGGGTCACGTTCTAATCGTGTCCAAGCCGGTGGGCTCCTTTGTGTTGCCCGTCACATTATTCTCTTTGTTCCACCGATTCGCCAGCCGTTGTTTTGTTTTTCGCACCACCCATCTCTCCGCGGGTGCGCTCCGGAGTCGGCCGCCGCTTGAAATCCCAGTGCTTCCGCTAGTGATGGCGCTTGTGCAGGCTGTGGAGCTGTAGTGGCTGTGGCTCTATAGCCTCCCTGCACACTCGCCGGTGGCGTCGCCTGCCGTCCACTGTCGTAGCTGGATGCTTGGTCGGCTTGGGTGTCGGCTAGCTCCTGTTTGGCGTCAGGGCCGGGCAGCGGAGGACCAGGTGTTCGATTGTTTCTGCTTCTTGATCGCAGAGCCTACATTGTATGGTCATTATCGTCGGGTCGAACCGCTGTTGATATGCCAGTGTCCGTAGCGCTCCTGCTCGCGCCTCAAACAGGAGGCGGCTGCCCAGGCTGTTGTTATAGAAGTCCTCAGCTCTGATATTATGCTTGTGGGCCGTGTATACCTCTAACGTTGACTTCTTTCCTGCCTGCTCCATCCAGTGTGCCGTCTCCGCATCCCTTACACGCCTTTTCACCTCCCTTGCCCGCTTGCCTTCCGAGTCTTCCTGAACTGGGTCGGTGAAAAAAACCGTTTTTCTTGCGGAGCTGGTAGACGCGCTTCACCCACCGTGTCTTTAGGAATCGGAGACCCAAATAGTCAAATATTCATCTGGCCCGTCGACTTTCATCCATGTGTAGGAGCCGTCCTGGATAGCAAAGCTCGCTGGCTGCCTCCCTCGCCTCGAACGTCGACCACCCCACGTCTCCCTGAATCGCCTCAATCGTCACTTGTCCGTGGCAACTGAGTGCCTGGCGGCCGACATCCCTCTGCCTGCGCTCTAACTAGGCTCGTGTGTCAACCGCGACACAAACTATTTAATTGGCGAACGTAATTCCAGGCACATGCACAGCCTTCCATAGTTCCTTCACCATCAGATAACTATTGCCACTCCACAAGATTCGCGGACGTAAGATGTTGTGCCCTCTCCATGCCGTCTGTCGAATATGTGCTTGATATTTGTCACATTAGTCGGGCGCGTTCGACAGTGACACTCCCAGATATCTGTACTGATTCGACACCGTGACAGCTTCCAGTTGTAGCCATAACACTTTGCTTCCTGTGTAGTCCCCAGTGACTGCACTACTGCTGATTTTAAAACAACAAGCTCGATAAAGCGCCCCCTATAATTAGATCTCCTGTCCAATAAACACTGAAATATTGAGAACCGCAGATCATGTATTTCGAACACCCGGCCTCCAGCACGATATATTCATGCCTTCCATTGTGCTTTGGTTGCGCGCGCGCACTCGAGGTGCACCGGACGCCGCAGCGTTGTCGAAGGTTGGAAGCTAGCGCTGGAGGGGGAACAACTGAAGCTCCTCCCTGCCGGGCTCACCTTGCCAGTGACTATAGACTGTCTGCTCCAATTGTATTACAGCGAGAATAATATTTTATGAGAACTGCCTCATGCGTTAAACGTCTGCCACTTGGCATACGTAGCCGGAGTGAGTCTGTAAATTAAAATGTTCTGCTTTACATTATCTTCGTATATTATACAAATCTAAAAAGTTCTTAAATTTCGGCCGAGTAGTATTCTTATAAAAGATAGTAAAATCTAAAAGGCTAATTCGACTGACTCTCCGATGTTTCCTTTTATTTTAATCTTTCATCTAGTGTATGGATTATCGATACGAACTTTTTATTTGTTTATTTATTTATTTTAACATACTGACAGCCGTGAGGCCAAAGCAGATGGGTAAGCATTTTAAACGTACAAATACCTTTGAGTATCAAATTGTTTTCAAGACAACCACTCAGAGTTTCACTATTTACAGCATCCGTGGAAAGGCCGTTCCATTCGTCGATTCATTTAACAAAAAATGTGTGAAGGAGTCCGTGTTAAGGAGATAAGTCACAAAACATTTTTATGTTTCGTTCTAGTTTCGTTATCAAAGTTTACGTATCTAAGGCGTTTCTGAATATTAATAAAGTAATGACTATGTAGCAATTTAAAAATATTATTTTAGTTTAAATAAACATTGTCCTGGTACTTTCGGGGAAAATGTTCGCATATGGCTTCAGTAGGGAAACAGAGTCTTGGATCGATAGCGATTGAAACTAAATCCAACACCTTTAGTTTGTACGGGTTTTATTTGGTAAATGTTTTGTTCCGTGAATGGTTTCCAAACTGGGCTTACATATTCAATCGTTGGTAACCTCATTGTCCGAAATTCTGCTAATTCGAGCCATGGACCGGCAAATTCTAACTTCCGTTCAAATTACGTTGCGTGCAGTAAATATAATTAGCGTTCTGTGCATTCGCTGCATACCGGCAAACCCCAAAAAGTAACCTTCGAGCCGGTTTTAACAAAAATCAATTTAAATAAAAAAAAGACCCGATTTGGAGCTGTTTTTGAAAACGAAGATCCTTAGCTTCCAGCGAAGAAATCTTTATCTAAAGATTTATTTTAAGTTGACCCTGGAAGACAGCCAAACTTATCATGCTGCTTCATTATTAAGGAAATTACGCACTCTTATATTAATTCCTTCTCTTCACCGGCACGTTTACCAAGCATTCGGGTCACTCGCATCTTCCCTCGGGGTTCGGCGGTCCCACGTGCGTATTCTGTTTCTTCATCATTAGGCCTCTAAAATGTTTCTTGTTTTTCTTGCACACCGCAAGTAGACACCGAAAAAAAAACGAATTTGTGGGAAAAACATACCCCGAAGGAACAGCCCTCGACTTCCAAAACAACACACCCGCAAAAGCAACGACACTCTAATTGCAACGCTGTCTTCCTCGGGACGTAAGGAGTTAAAGGCACGTGCAACAAAACAAAAGCGAGAGTTTAAGATCAAGTCTTCAGAAAATGTTAAATGCCTTTTATCGCCACTTATTTTATTTTTTTTTTACAATTTGTACGCGTAGAGTTGTTTTGGTGGAGAAAAAAAAAAACGACTCTCCTAATTGCAAGAAGCATGAACATTAACTACCACTACCTGTGTTTATTACACCGTAAGGGACTATGACGTCTGCTTGGTGACGGTTTCCCTGCATCTTATATATCGTTCCGTAGTCAACGGGATTGCGACATAGTCCGATAAGAATGCCAAAAATCGATTCACGAAGTAAGGATAGTAAACACATTTAACCACACCCTGGGTTTCTGAAGCTGTCAGTTATCATATACACAACTAAATGTATACCAGCATTATACTTATAATAAATATTCAAAGTACAAGCTACGAAGTGAGTGAACCAGAGACCGTGAAAATCGAATGACAACTCATACGTCCACTTACACGCTGCAATCCACGGAAGCGACGAATAACAAAATAAAAAAACAGCTAAAAAAAATAAATCGAGTCTGCGTTGTTAGAACTGAGCAAGGCATGATTTTAAAACGCTGTTCTCGGCGCGACAGCACAGGCGTAACTTTTTTGGTGGGGTCGGGAGCGCTTTTCGGTGCGTCCTATACCGAGCATCCATATGCGCACTCTCACAAAAGTATTTTGGTACATTCGTTTTCAGAGCACTGAGACGGGTCAATCAACACAAACAGTAGAAGGATTCGAGCGAATTACGAAGTTGAAGGTACGATTACACCATAAAATATGATGGGCACAAGGAAAATGAAGACGACGCTTTTCCCTGTTTATTGCCCCTCGCAAGTGGCATTTTTCAGGCCTAGTCGTATTCTGAGTTTATTCATTTGCTGGGATCTCCCTAGTGTTCACTGGCACTAGATTTGGCCAAAGGCTGAATGTTCCACGATGATAACGTTCTTTTCCCCCTTCTCTACTCAGCAGTTTCATCAGTTCCTAGCAGCCTTTAGGTAGCACATCATGCATCAATGGCCGCACCCTCCGCCGTTCGGTTTTCATTCGTACCCGATAGTACATTCTGTCTTCGAAGCTTATGAGTTAATTTTAGCCTCCAGAACTATGTTCTTTCACCTCCAACACTGCCTTAACAACCCTCTCCTTCGAGACACCCTCGGACCTATTTATTACCACTAGGTAATCGCCCACATACCTGAATAATTTACTAACTGACTCGCCAGTCCTAGGTTTTGCTGTTAAAGGGGTACACCGGCGATTTCTTTATGGTCTCCGATTTGCCTAATAATTTGCAAGACGATACCTACGAACATCGGTGAAAACATATCCCAAATATTAGATCAAAGCAATATTTCCTCGCGAAGTTATTGAATTTACAATTTTGGTCCTCACCGTGTTTTTCACACTGAAAATCCCTGCTGGCAACAACGAAAAACTTATGCCAGTGGAAGACATGGGTTCAATCTTTTGGACTGTAGATTTTGTTCCCAACTGATTACAAGCAGTTTCATGGTGTACAATGAATGCTTTGGAAGCTCGCTCCCGTACCCGCGCACTAGCACGGAACAAATGCTTGACATAGTCTATTTTTTAGTCTGCTTGCTCTACTGGCAGGCTTGCCTTCCACTGAACTCACGGCACTGAGAAGTGCGGATATATTTGAATGTCAACATTTTAAGCTGTCGATTTCACAATAACTGTTACGCATTTCGCAATACTAAATAGCATACCGGAAAGGGTAAACTCCGAGGATTCAAAAAATGTAGTTAGTTGGGGTACCTCAAAAAATAACCTAAGGCTTCATCATAGTTGGCCAAGTAAATGTCACATAAAGCACGCGCTACGCATGATGCTCTGCGTATTCCTTCCTTTAATACATACTACCTCCCGTCATACGAAAATATGGCACAATATTTATAAAACTTCAACAGTTTCATAAATCCGCCAGCTGTCATCCCACTTCTATTCTGCAGGCCAATCAAGCCGTTTCAAATAATACATTTGCTCACAGAAACAAACAGGTTCTCGTGGGGCATTCAGTGATACAGATCTTCCTCACTAGCAGTGGCGGAACGCGATGATAAGATTATCGTCGCGTTCCGCCGCTGCTTGCTCTGCACCTGCTTCACGAGCGATGAGCGTTGGCGCGCCCCTGAGTTTCCCACGAGCTTCAAGTCGTTCTAAAAAAAGTTGATTTAGTGGTTTTCGATGACGCTCGGTAAGTTTCTAATTAGAACCATATGTCTATTTCACTGATTAAAAGCATAATTAACGATTATTAATTAATCAGCCCACTTATCTCAAAGATTAGCCACCCACATAATGTCCCCCTGGCCGTATTACTCACCTGCACGAATCCCTTAAGTGTAACTTTCACGGCGTTCTTTCAACAAATCCGTAAAGCCTAAAAAACAGCCTCTCTCTCTCTCTCTATCTCACTCTCTCTCTCCCTCCCTCTCTCTCTCTCTCTCTCTATATATATATATATATATATATATATATATATATATATATATATATATATATATATATTATATATATATATGGCAAACATAAGATGCATAGACACTGCAGCTGTGCGGATGATAAAAATGTTATAAAAATCTAATTTAATTGGCGAAATTAGAGAAAAAAGTTGCACTACACACAAAAAAAAGGAGTGACAAGTGCCGACAAAACCATATAGTAAGCTTGTATTAGTTTTTTAAGAATAAGAATCAAAGTCTAGACACAAGAACGCTAGATAGGCGGGAGAATACACTTAAAGATGGACTGTATGAAAGTCAAAGTTAAACACAAGAACTTAAAAAATAAATTGTTAAATGGAAAATAGAATAAAGAATTAGAAATAAAAATAAAAAATAAAAAAAATAAGAAAGGGGTTTGACATCCCGACATCCGTCGGGATGTCAGAACACAATTTGACATGGGTCTGAAATAAAACCGACTACCGGCCTGCCAGCTGGTAGAAGGCTCGGTACTCAAGGGCGAGGGTTCAAAGTAGGGTAGGTCGCACCGTCGCACCTATAGCAGGCACACTTGTACTCTGAGCTTGGACAACCACACTCCGTCGACGTCAACCGAGACTGAAGTCCGCGGCGGCGGTTTCAAAGCACGGCTTGGAGCCAATAAGTCGGCGCAGCGGCGCACATCTAGGGGCAGTCGGCGCAGTGTGGTTCTGCGGCGGCTAAAACAAAAGGCGCGACTGGAGTCCTGTTTATACTACGTTAGATTTTCCCGCACTTCCCGCGAGGCAGAGAGCAAAAGGAATCGTGCCTAATTAAAAAGCGCCGGTGGGCTTAGTTTCTTGCACCTTGAACAGTTAATCTCCTTGAAATCCCCACATTTACGGGAAGACGAACAGACGGAGTCCCCGCTCAGAGATCGCGCCGCAGTGGCAAAGCCTGGCAGTTCGAGGGCGGAGCCATAGACTGCCCGGTCGCAAATCTGGAGCGCGAGAATCTGGTAGCATAGAAAATTTTTCAGGGAACCTGGACGTCAGCGCAAAGTTTTTGCAGCGGCGAGGACCCGAAACATGGCTTTCAAACCCGACGAGAAAATAGCGGTAGCGCGAGGAACGCGAGGAGCACGAGCGGACATCGCTCGGGAGAAGTGTGTTTCGGCGTCTCTGCCGCAGCGGGGCGCCCGTCACGTGCTCCTTCTCTCATCCGTTGTCTGCCACTCCTACCTTTTCGATTTCGGCGGCCGTTTCTCGTGGCGGATCTCCCAGTGCTTCGTCAGTACTGAGGAGGCTATGGAAGTAAGCATCATTAAGACCTCGTGGTGTGTCGTCGCTCTCGGGTGCAAAATAAAAAAGAAAAGGGGTGAGGCGCACGTTTGCATGTGGGCATGTGGGTTTTTGGGAGGTGGGAAAGGGAGGAGATTTATGTGGCACGAACCTTCGCGCGTTATGGCTCGGGCCCGCGCTGTTCCCGCACGTCTCTGCAGGTCCTCCGGCCACCCCGGGGCAGGCTGTTGTGCCCACTCTGGTTTTTTTTATTTCTCCCGTGTTTCGTTCTTTACGCCGCCGACCTCCAAGGCTCCTAGCACGAAGTGATGTGGGCACTCATGCCTTGCTCGCCCCTTCCCTGGCCGTGGGGTTCGTGCAGTCATGGTCGGTTCTGGGAAGTTGTTGTTTGCCTTTACTCGTTTCTTTTTGTTTTTTTTTTGGAAGGCCGCCTTGTTGAAGCAACGAGCTTCCAGCTTTTACTGCAGCACCCGGGCCTAAAAAAGAGTTGTTACCGCTCAAAACGTCGTCTAATGAAATGCGTTTTAAAGCATTTGCCTCCTTTTTACATGTATATATATATATATATATATATATATATATATATATATATATATATATATATATATATATATATGTGTGTATATAGATAAAGCAATGAGGTCGCACTTTGAAGCGTTGTTCGGGCTTTAAAGCATTTAGTGAGTCGACGTTCCGGCCTGAGTCGGGCCTTCTGCAAGACTGTGGGAAATATTTTTTTTATTTTATTTATTTATAAATACTACATACTCCAATTTGGAGACAAGGTAGGAGTGAAAAAACACTTCAAATATACAGAAAACAACAGTCCAACAGCCGACAGTGCCTAAAAATGAATAATGGGCTCTCATGTAAATATACCTCGAAGAATAAATACAAAATTCAACCACGCCAATTCATATAATAGAACAAAAAGGTGCACAAGAAAAAAACAAAAGAATACGCCCTACATATCACAGTCAGAGCTAAAAAATTATTACACAGTGAGCAAAGGAAAAAATTACAGGTAGTTGTTTAAGTGATTAAAAAAATTCTTGCAAGCCGCAAGAATGAACAATTTTCTCAGGTAACTTGTTCCACTCATTGACTATTCGCGGAAAAAAAGAGTACTTAAAAGCATCTATTCTGCAGCTAAACTTGGCGAAGGCTCTGCTACTTCGATTTCTAGAAGGATATCTTGGGACCCTAAGTGGTGTTATGTACAAAGATTTATTCAGGTTTACGTGACCGGAACTTAGACTAAACATAAGCTTCAATCTGTCCACCTTACGTCTATGCTGCAATGTAGGCAAGCCTGCCTGCTCATAAAGGCTGAGTCTGAGTCAAGACGACATATTTGTTAAAAATAAAACGGAGTGCTCTTTTTTGTACATTTTCAAGTAAGGAAATATTCTGTGCAGTGTAGGGATCCCATACGACCGCAGCATATTCGAGAGTAGAACGAATAAATGTCTTATAAGCGGTCAGTTTAATATCCACACTAACTCTGTTTGAAATTTCGACGCAAGTACCATAGTTTCGTCAGTGCTTTACGCACTATGTAGTTAACATGATTACTCAAACGTAAATCGGTACTAATTAAAACTCCAAGGTGCTTATAGGACGAGACTTCTGAAACGATTTGAATCTCCAGTGCGTATTGATAAGTTTACATTGATAATGGATATTGATAAATCATTACAAAGTTGTTCTAGGTTTACACATTTAAGTCACATCACGTGTTACATAACGTGTCACACTACCTAAGTTCACACCAATGCTAGTCGACGAAATCCAGCTACGCTCAGCCAAAGCTCAAAAATAATCACCCTTACATAAAAAAACGCACACTGTGAGAACGTAAACAACGGCCCCAGAATATAGTTTTCTTATTATTTATTTAGTGATTCATTTACTGTAGGGCTAGGCCATTTATCGATTAACCTACCAATCAATCAATTAATGCTTCAATCGTGATTAAAATTTTAGTCGGTTAATGGGTCGAAGTTTGACCCATTAACGCAAGTAAAAATTAAACGCCTTCACCACGCGGACATAGACAAGTTACACCTGCATGAAGAGCAAACTTTTGGGTGGGATTTTGAATAAAGTAAACAGTAGGGGTGAGAATGAACTCCAGACAAATTCAGAAGGCTACGTTTCTCGGCCACTACAATGCCGCTCGATTTCCCGTTTAGCGCAGCAGAGTCTATTATGAACAATCAAAGGAGGTCGTTCTTGGCGGAAAATATCAACGAACCTGCTTGCCTCATGCCGCTGAAGTAACAATATGTGAGTGTAGGTGTCTTTGAACTGATCTTAACTACGCATGAGATGAAATCATAATCAAAGTTAATTTTGCGCCGTTTGACACATATTCAGCAAAGTAAAAAAAGAGTGCTTTTGATAATTTTGATTTTTTATATATTATCCAGAGAAATAAATGAGACCGATTAGTCGTTGACTTAACGGATTTAAGGGTGGCGATTAATCGGGTTAAAAGTTTTAACCATCGCCCAGCCCTATATTATTTAGTTGAAGAAGACTGCCGGCCGGCTTTTGCCGGTCAAGGCAGGGTGGAACATACAGCATCAAGGCAGTAATTGTACACAAATGCATAATACAATATGCAGACATTCTATTTTTAAGGAATATTAGGTGGCATCAAGGTTAGTCACTTTTAAATAAATATTTACCTTGAGCGGTATTAAAAGATTAAAGGAAAAGGCAAAATTAGACGCGAAGAACAGCGAACATGCTCGTTACCTTAATCTGTCATAAAGGCTCCCTCAGATAGAGCAAATTAAATATGTCTTCGGTGTAGGCCGCTAAAAGCAGAATAATTACCCACTTTACATGGATTCCACTCTTTCTGTTGTGCAGTGGCGATGTCCAACGGCCTGCTGTCTTCTAACCTGCTGGAAGGTTCTTTCGTGAGCATCGGCGGCTACGAGCAGTGCCTCAACACCCGAGTATACTCGTCGGACGGCCAGCTCTACTTCAAGGGGCAGTACTGCTCCGTCTATGTTGATACCGAGAGGATTTAAGAAGTTCATCGTCAAACTTCAGGAAGCGGGGGAACTTACGGTTGGTGTTGGAGATCTTGGATAACGAAGTGAAGTCAAAGGGACTTATATTGGAACAACTGGTTGGTACAGTCACTAAAGTCACTGGATCCTGGGAAAGCAATGCCAAGCTCCCCGTATGGTCGCCATTTTGGTCCATGGGAGGAGCAGTTTCCTCCTTGAACGCTTCATTCTTCGCGAGCCGATAAAACTCCCGGCAACATGTCACTCTATAAAGACATTTCTTGCATACCGAGAGTTTGTTATCCACACACCGCCGAAGCTAACGCGCATCGTCGCACTCGCCGGGCATAGAAAAATAGTTTCCCCTTCTTGAAAATGGGAAGAACAACAATGCCGTTGTAAGAAAAATGTGGAAATAAGCATGAATGATAAGTTGACTGGGTACACAGTGTCAAAGACGCTTATATTGGCGACGAACGCTTTCGGTACGAGCGACGCTCCATGGCGATCTTGGGACAACTGACTCAGAACGATCCTATTGAAGCTTCGAATAATTTGAAAGGACCGAAATGGCGATCGCCATGGCTACAGAAACCGATGAGTTTCCTGACGGTTTGTACATCTGTATGTTAGTATACGTTTGTGTCCAGTCAGCAGGCAGGGAAGGCAAGGGCGTGACTTTTCCTGTGATTCGGTGACTTTAATAGTCAGACAGACTGAGGCGACAGGGCGCGTCTTTTGAACGTCCGGTTTCCGAAGCACTTGCTGTATGCCTTCCGCTGTGCTTTCGCTGAGCGGCCGCGCTAGATGTGCACGAGACGTCAAAGCGTTGTCAAAGGTAGTAAGCTCGCGCTAAAGGCGGAAAAAGTTCTTTCCTACTGTTCTCACCTTGTCAGTAACGATAAAATACAAGGTATATTCTGGTGAGGGTCCCAAAGTTTACAGAAAATGCCGTTTAAAGTTCGCCCTGCAAAGAAAATGGAACTGTTTTTTAAACATTCTCGTTGGGACACGCGTGTCAAAAGAGTACATTGTCCGCGAAAAAAAAATTAGGGTAATTTCGACGACGAGAGATTTATTTGAAATTCTGGGCGCAAATTCCATGACGTCACGGAATGGTCATTCGGTCAACGAGATGGTCATTCGATTTTTCCATTTCAACGTGAGAGGCGAAGCCTATCCACCTATCCTCCAGGTGCCCGAAGTGCCGAGAGGGAAAACACAAATGGAAACGAGGTGACTACCGACTAAAATCGCATCTCGCGCCGTCAATATTGCTGTAATTGTTTTTTCTCGTAAAATAAACTTTGTAACACGCTGTGTCCCCTAAAAAAAAACATTCTGTTTTTTTTCTTCTTTTAGAGCGCAGCTTTTCAGGCGCTTTTTCCGGCTTGAGCGGCGTCGCCGTCGGCGTAACCGCGCGGTGCATTATGAAAAATGTCCCATAATGCACCGCGCGGGACTCGTGACCTCACGAGAGTCACGTGACGTCACGAGAGTCAAGTGACGTCACGAAGGTCAAGTGACCTCACGAGAGTCCTGTGACCTCCCGACGGTCCCTAGACGTCACGTGACCTCTCATGTCATGCGTTGCATTATGGGAAACGTCCCGTGATGCAACGCGCGGGGAGGAGAAGTAGGGCAGGAGGAGGAGGGAGGGGGGGCGTACTTTCCTCTCAGTACCACTCCCCTCCTCTTCCTCCTCAAGAGCTGCGCTCTTAATTCGGCGTTACAGGGAGTTGTAAACGTCTTTCACTTTTAGAGCGCAGCTCTTAGGCGCCGTTCCAGCGAGGCGGCGTCGCGGCTGTCGTCGTCGGCGTCGCCGTCGGCGTAACCGTGGTCACGTGACCTTAGGGGTCACATGTTAACTGTGAGTCACGTGACTCTCGTGGCTGGCACTGTGGAGGTCACGTGACCCCGGATTTCGGTCCACGTGCACGGCCCTGTGGAGGCCACGTGACCCCGGTGACGATTACGTGACCCCCTTGAGGCCACGTGACCCCCCGTGAGGTCATGAGGGGTCACGCGACGTCACGAGAGTAACGCGGACCTCAGGGGTTACACCGGCGGTGACGCCGACGCCGCTCGGAGGAAGAGTAGCTGGCAGGATGAAGAGGTGAGGGAGGAGGGAGGAAGGGTATACTCTCCCCTCAGTACCCTTCCCTCCTCCTCCTCAAGAGATGCGCTCTAATTCTGCGTCACAGGGAGCTGTAAACGGCTTTCATTTTTTTGACCTACCAAAACCAACAGCATTTTCTGAATTCTCGGACTGAAGTCTTCACGGTATGCTATTTACTGTCTCGAAATTCAAAATAGCTGTCGAGAAAACCGATAAATGAAGATGATACCGAGACCAATATTCAAATTTCCGTATTGTGACTCTCGTAGTGGTGTAGACGTCACGGAAAGCGGTACAGTTACATTCAAGGTTGCGTTGGGTGAGTCCTTAAACGGCAAGTGTATGTCGAGCGTTTCTATCGTGCTTCTCAGTTAACTGGCTTCCAAGCATTCTTTTCCTCGATCACACGTCCTGTAATCAGTTGGGAACGTGGCTTACTGCCCACTTTGTGCCATTTCTGTCGTCACATTTCAGTATTGCCAGTAGGGTCTCTCAGTTTGAGAAACACGATGAAAACAAAATAAAAAAAAACTATAACTTCGCGATTTTTTTTACACAGAATATTTGTGGGAGCTGGTACAGCCCTGTCTATCGGTGTGTCGACCCAATATTGAGGCTAATAAGCGATCATAAAAGAGATACACCGTTATTATGATAAAATGAGTAAAGGATTCAATAATAAAACAATATGGCAACCTAAGTTATTGCAAAAAATGACCTACGAGAAAAAAGTAACATGCACAACACGACAGTATTGATTGTGTTAGTCATTACTATTGCTGGCAACAATAAAAACAAGTATAATACATGTAACAAATCAGAAAAAAGGAGTACTAAACGCAGTGACGGAAATCAATTTCAGCGCAAGATTCTAAAAGGATATAAAAAGCACTTCAACAAAAGTAAATAAAAATATCGTAGAATAACCGTACAGTTTGATCTCAACATGGGTGCATAATTGAGCTCATCTCACTCTGTCTTTCAGGGAGTGGGAGGGCTGCATCTCTTGTAGCACGCAGTTTGCCTATCTCACGTTGACGGCTAAAATAGACGAAAGAGAATAAAACCTTTGTGAAGCATGGTTGGAAGTCCATCGCAACTCCGTCCAGAAGGTACCCTGTGTACATTATGGCTTAAAAACAAGGTTAATCAACAACCGAAGTGACTTGCAAAGATTCATTTAAATTTATTTTCAAAAACGTGTGGCGTGTTGCGATCACTTAGAAAAGGGAATCATTCTGATAACGTGAAATTCATTCATTTGGAACTGTACTCACTCTACTAAAACGCGTAATACCAATGTACGTTAAGACATAAACAAGGTGGTCATTATAATGCAAAAGATTGGCCTGAAAGAAAAATCCGCCGACCTGCAAAGGGAAGGTACCAGGTCTTGCCGTATAGATATTAAAGTATATCGCATTTAAATTATCGATGATTCAACTAAACAAAGATCCGTCATAATATAGGTACAAAACAGCCACTACGTTTTAGCACATTAATTAAATAATGTTAAATTATCCAAAAAATTGTTAAAACTACCTTCTCTTATATTTCATTAGGTGTCAACGTGATAAGCAAGTTGCTTCGCAGCATCGGTTTGGACAGGTACTACGCCTAGTATTGAAACTTCATATTAACCAAAATAAACCCATAAATAGTGTGTCGTGTTGATATCTTCATCGGAGTATATTCTACATACAAACATTACGTAAACAAAAAATACCATAGTTGACACTACCTCTTTCTTAAGGTTCTTGAAACATCTTTAGATTTTTTTATCTGGTTAAGTTTTTTATGTAGCTTTCGCAATGTTTAGAAGCCTAAAGCTTTTCCAGCAGGATGAACGAGGTAGAGGGACTTAGAACAATAAACTGGCATCCCGTTCACCCCTTCTTCAACTCCCCGCCTCATGGCTGCCACCATGTTGTACAATTTTGACCACTAAACGCGTAACCGTACCAAATCCTGAGGCTTTACGCAAAACTGAGGAAAGATTCTATTGCGATCGCTGTAAAAGACACGATAAACTGTCTTTCAATACTGTTAGCCCCATAAATGAGTGACTAGCTCCGTTAAAACTCCAAAATACATCACCGCGGCTGACGGCACATAGCGGAGCCATTGCAAAGCTGCCTGAATGTTTGTCGTAAAGGACATTTCTGACTTAAACGAAACGTAACTTATCTCGTCGGTACTCTTATTAAAGATCAATAAGCAATCATCTGTTCGCGGTAGTTCGTTAAAATCTAGACTTAAAATTATAAGGTCACTTGTCTAGTGGTCAAAACGTGTGCAACATGGCAGCGGCCGGGTGGGGCGCACTTTCAGCTGCCAGTTTGTTGCTCCTAAGCCCCTCTACCTTGTTGGGCAGGATGCATCTTGCACGTCGCATATAAAACGAGATGGAACTTTTACCCTCAACACATGGGCCTGTAGTTTTTACGCCGTAATTATTTCAAGAGCTTATTGGGTCTTACTGTGATCTCATTATTAAACTATATTACTTATAATCTAGCCATTATTTTCGATGTTTCGTAACTGGCAATGTCACTCATCGTAAAGTTAAAAAGACTAACAAGTAGGGCCTTATTTAGACCATCAGCTGGTTCGCGGAAGTCTAACTCATACACCAGATTGAAACACGTTGGAAATCAAGGAGCTTGGTCAATGAAAGAGTGTTTCCTGAGTTTAAATCATTGAATGTGCTGTAGACCACGACTTCGTAATTGGGTCGTTTGGAACAGGGCAAAGGCGACCTTGCGTTCCAAAATGAAAATGCGTCTCATAGTTCAAGGAAGTGACGAGAAGTGGCTAGCAATGTTGGTCCCCTTAATAGACAGTTGCAGTCGCTCTGAAAGTTTAGCAAAACAGAGGACGTCGCGTGCTTAGAACATCGTATCATCGCTTCGCAGCTAATGTGCTTGCAGAATTATCAGATCAAAAACCCAGAAGGAATTGTAATGCAGAAGCATGAACATTATAATTTTCAGCATATGTTCATGCCATGCGTTTCTTAGGCTGACAATGACTATATTGAACAGCACTCCTACGTCGTGCCTTAATTCGTCCAATCTGTCAATCTTTCAGATTTCAGCATTTTTTAGTTTTCTTGCCTTCTTTGTTTTAATAATCACTCGTTTGCTTGTTTTTCTGACTGGTTTATACTCAAAACGACCCTCAGAACAGTGTGGAAAGCAAGGCATCAATCAAGATTACGTTCATTACTATCATCGTTACTTTCTTTAATATTTACTCCATGCAGCTGCAGTAGATATGTTTGAACTAGTGCGATACTTCTGCATCGGATATGTGATTGAAAAGGGTGGACTTACGTTTTTACTCATTTCTTTTTTCTTTCAGGGACGGTTGACCCTCTACAGATGACGTCAACGATCTTTTCAAAGCATAGACATCCGACATTCCATCTGCACGCCGTCGTTGTGCACGACAGAAGATATGGATTTCTTTTTTACGATCACGTAAGCAATTTGACTATTTTCCATGATAGTTGACCTAGAAAGAACATTAATTTCTTCTACCGCTTTGAGAGTTGTACAATAGCAATAAACAACATATGTTCGCCTTTATTCTCTTAAAGCTAGTTCACACACTTGCTACTGCTTACGGCCGAAAAGGTTAAAACAAGTTTTTAGGCTTCTTATGACTGCCTACGACCGGAAAGCCGGCTGTAAGCCACCCCAAAAAGTAGTTTTAAGCCTCTCCGGTTGTAAGAAGTCCACATGTGTGAACCAGCCTTTATTGTCTTTCTCTCTAGGATGGTAATATTGGTGACTGCAGTGCGTCTTTACTGAGCTCCTGCACACGGCATCGTCACAAAATTCATGCAAAG
>JAZHYW010020683.1:0-184617 GCA_037355805.1 Ixodes ricinus
CGTCACTGGCACTTGTTTCTTTTTAAAGCATTGCCGAGAAGGTCTGCAGGACATATTCGAGCTTCTGTTTATTCTTGCTACTCGCGGGGCCCTTCCACAGCGAGTCCTTAACGCCGACAGGCGGGGCATCTGGTGCCAAAACGAAGTGTGCTGGAATGGGTGAATTGCAGATGCGGTCCTCTCGTATGGTAAACAGAGCAAGCTCTGATTTTTGTTCTAGCCAGTATTTGCTCCAGATTAATGAAGCGTCATTTTCCGTGCAATGTAATGTCGGTCGAAGTTGACAGGCACTATATGAGGCCTCGTCGATAAACGATGTCATAAATGCGGTTCTTTGCAATCTACACGTTTGCAGCTGCACGGCAACCTCCTTCAGTTGCCGTAGCTGTACCAGAAATAAACTGAAAGCGCGTTTCACTCCTAGGGAAGCTCATACTTTTTTACTTGCAAAGTTCGAAGGGAATCCACTACAACAAGATAGCGGTCCCGGTATCCAGAAATGCGGCAATCTGAATGTGGACCTGTGAAAGTGTGCAACCGAGGTCCCATGATCTTATCCGTGCGCTGGATTCGATATTCTATTTCGATTACTATCAATATTTGTTATTTTAAGATTTACAGAATCCCCGACAGCCGTAGGCGACCGCCTGTCTTGGTCAGCGTGGCTGGCCGTAGGAGTTTCACATGTTGTGATTCCGGCCGTTTGTTACCGCCTTTTTTCATGTCTCGTTCTTGTTATTATCCACCAATCTTGGGAACTGAATTCGGTGATGACCGGGCAGTTCAGACGTGTGATAGTGGTTTGAAGACTGTTTCATGTTGGAGTCACCTGCACCCAGGTTACCTTCGGAGTGTCTCCAGCTGTTGGATAGGGAACCACTTAGGGTCGGCCTCCAGCGCTGCTCCAACCTGCTGCTCCACATTGCGCTCATTGGGTCTCCTTACTTTGCTGTATTTCCAACCCGGGTGAATAACAAAAAGCCTCGGGTTTCAACGACAACGAACTACATATATGAGGGCGTAGGGAGAACACGAAGCAACTTTCAATTAAGGTTTGTTCGTCAAGCAACCCCGTATCCGTACGCTCGCCTCTGCTTTGCCTTATGACGGTGTGCGCGTGAGGCAAGCGTTGCCTAAGGCTCTCAGTCAAAATGCGGTGAAGATATAGCTGGCTTGTCTCCTCGTTTGGCAACCTTGCCAACTAGAGATACGGGAGCTGCCAGGGTGCCCACTTTATTTGGCCACAAGAGTTCTGGTCAGCCGGAAAGTAGCCATACATAGTACTGTTACGATTCTAATGACACTTTATAATGTAAATGTATAGTAATGATAAATTTATATAATCTCAGTTATTAGATATGTGCGAATAATTTGTCAACTCTCAACGTGTGGAGATGCTACCAATGATAGCGACTTGAAATTGCCCTTTTTGTGCAGTTTAAAGGCGTAATAGAGTGTACACATTTCCTATAAGTCAAGTGCCCCCTCTCGTAATTAGTAACCAATAGTGAAAACTATGTCTTTTTTATAAACATAGGGTACAACTGGGCAGCCCAAACCAGGCCGACTGTCTCACTTCAACGTTGTCAATAACGCCAACCTGGTGGGCCGCTTGGTTGGATACCATCGACAGGTATCGTTACTGCATTTACGTCCAGTGCTTGTAATAATACAAGTAAAATATTGAAATTTAACATTTCCCTAGAGAAATAAGTAAATTATACAAGTGAAATTCCGTCAATTATGTACAGGATGTTTCACTAAGCGCTGTAAATATTATAGCAACGAGCAACTGAAATGTAATAAATGTTTACTTCTAATTCACATTTCCGACCACGGTGAAAGCAAGAGAACAAATAAAAAGTTAAAATTAGCTTCATAGTTACTAAAAATTCATTGCATGTTATCTAAAACATTCAAATTGAATATTGTTTTGCCCGTTATCAAAATACTTTTAAATTGGTATCTTAAGTTACAAAACTTAATTTATCTTCGTGGTATTCACTGGCTATGTTAGGCGGTATATATTCGTGGACAACGTTCTATAGCAGGACATGACAAGTAACCTGGCTTTTTATTGTGTGGCTGATAACCGATTTTAAGACGTATGTTGTAGTGGCAAGTTGAGCATAAATTTTTACGAAGATGTTTGTCCTGTCCGTGTTCTTTTTCTGATTCTTTCGTATATTTTTGGATAATAACTGGCGTTATTTTAAGAGCTGTTTACTCTGCTGAATGTTTAATCCATTAATCTTTCTTCATTTTCTTGTATATATTTTTTCTACGCTTGAACTTTAGATGATACGTAGTTAGCGCCACTCTCCGCAGTTTGTGCGACAGTTTTCGCCTACCATTTAGAACCTACATTTTTTAAAACCCTGGACTCTAGCGCAACCGTGTCAACGCACGAAGGACTGCTTTAGGCGCCATATAGGAAAAAAATGAAGACTCATCGGCTCGATGGACTAAGAGGCCTTCCAGTCGGTCGAACTCAGTGTGAAGTGCAGAACAGAGCTTTTTTATTCGAGGTAATATTGCTACCTTCTCAACCTCTGAGTTATCGAAGAGTTTAGATATTTGGCCTCTCCACTCTGGCAAACGATATCCTGCATGACAATCAAATAGCCGTGGGAAACAGCAGTTGGCAGAAGGAAATACCTAGAGAAACTGGTGCATCAGATAACCACTCTTTAATATGAAGGAGCAACTTTGCCATGAACACGCAGTTACGTCTTCATTTTGTCTCACGTATTCTTCGTCGGGCTGATGAAAAATAGACCATCAGGGATGCAAGACGAAAGATTGATAAGCTGTTCCTTGCAACCTTATATTACGTCCAAAAAGAGGTGAACTGTATCGACTTATAAAAAAGATGTTTATTGACTGCGTACGAGCTGTCCTCGTTCCCGTGTTCCGAACGACGTAGGCGTATTGATATCCCAAGAAACTATCGCCAAAGGAATGTCGGAATAAACAAAGGCACATTCTGAACGCTGGCATATCGCCATGATTTATTTAATGTTTGTAATGCACAAACAGTTTCAATAAAAATGGAGAATCACAACATTACTCAATATTTCTCAAATAGGTTATGGCGACGTGGTTTCAGGGCATGTCACATTGTAATACCCAAGAAAACATGCATTCGTCAGAAACATTTATGCGGTGCTGACAAAAGACGATACCTAAAATGTTCTCTCAGCCACTTCTTTCTTGCTAGAGAAAAAACTCGTCCTGTCAGGCATATGGTTTCCGGCCCGGAGAACTTTGCATTTAACCGATATGAAGGCCTCTTCTCAACAAAGTACGCATCGAATAGTGTTGCACCATAATGCACGTGGTCGCGACGGCAGGTCATTTTTTTAACACGGAGAACCCCTTAGTTCTAGAAACATTTTAAATGAATATCGAGTTATATTACGTTGGCGCATCACTTGTGTGACTTAACCCGAATAAAACCCCATACGGCTCCTTACAAAAATAACATAACTAGAGAACATATGTGTTTGTGGCACGTACGAGTATTAATTAACTTTCGCGAGGGACACTTTCCTGGAGAAGCTCCTTATGAGGAGCGTGTTGCTTTTCTTTTACAATTTTAGGATGTCTTGTAAACAAGTATTACAGTCGTTCAGGTATAACGAGACCTGTTTACTTTCTGTACACTTTCTACGATCTCAGCGCGCAAAAATAGTTTGATGCAGTGTTTGACTTTAAAAAATCTGTTACGTTGCTCGTTCTGTAAGGCTTGGGCATTCTGGAATCTGTACAAATATAATGTTTGTTTTGTTGCTCTACGAAAACAAAGAATTCCTCTTTTTTTTTCAGCGGGAATCCATCTGCCTAGAACGCAGAACTGGTTTCTGGATTCGGCGAGAACAATAGGCGTGCTAGCTGCCACGATTTTTGGCTCCACGATAGTATTGCCAGGACCTAACTTCTCGCCAAAAACGACCCTGGAAACCATCTCAATGCACAGGTGACACGAGCCTTCTATTGCTTTTAGACACTTTCTCTGTATATATTGTATAAGAAACATATGGATTATTGGGGAACTTTCCTTGGCCAAGCTAGAGGCCCATGTTCTTAAGACTGGACCCAATTGTGAAATCTGAGAACAAGGCGGTTATTTTGTCTTGTGTCAATACCCACATTAGAGTGACACATAAGCTTTCCTAGACCCGTTTTTAGCCCAGCTTTACCCCGGTAGAGGTGGAGTTAAGAATTGTGACGTGTTCAATAACGCCATAAAGATGACGAAGCCCACCCTAGCGCAATGCTTGATTCCAGTCTATCGTGCGGGACTATACAATTCGCATGTTTGCAGTCTTAGAGGCTCCCCATCAAGAAGTGTGGGGTCGCTCCATAATAATCGCCGCAAGATCGGTCCGTGCTTCGCTCGTTTCCCGAAGAGTAGCGCACAACGTAACGAGAACACAGCGAATGGGTTTCACTGTACTTCCCGGTTGCCCGTCTGGGGAGCCGACGGTCCAATCCCGCCGACCCTGGTTATCACCCGTTGTGCAAGAGCTTGCAGTCGTAGTCCGTGCACAGGCCTGTGGATTGTCCTGTCTCATCCGCAGCCAGGTCGCGGCGCAACATAACTTCTGAAAAGTATTGCTGCCGTTGCCATGAGCAGCCAGGGCCGGAATCCATGTGCAGGCCTGTGGATCGTCCTTCCCACATTAGTGCTGCGTTGGTTAGCTAATTTGGTTTACCACAGCACTAGTGTCGCTGCGGAACCACTCTGGGGTTATCATGGCATAGGCCGCTATGGCCAGAGCTCACCGTTCCCGCCGGTCCAGGCCCGAACCTCGCTGATAAACCGCTCCAGGGTTCGCCGAAGCCCGGACCGTCTCGATCGTTTTTGCCCGACCCCAGGCCCGCGCAGCGCGCTCTGTTACGCCCCAGCTCGTGTCTTCTCGGCCGACCGATTGTTATGGTCCGCCCGCCCCGTCGTCTTCCACCCTCATTTCCCACACTCTCCCTCCTCAAGAGCCGAACTTCGGAGGACTTCCGGTACTCGGGATCTCATGGGCCTTGAGAGGAGTACTTTCACGTCAGCCATGGTGTGTTCGTCAATGGATTGTGGAGAGAGGTAAACGGTCTGGTCGGGGACATCTGAGGTGCCGAAAAAGAGCGGCTGCTTTGGGGTGTTGCCGAATTACCATGTTGTAGCTTCCCGAAAGCAGCGTAGCGGATGGTGGGACCGTCGGCGTCGGTTTTCTTGGTGCTGGCCTCAGCTGTCACTTCTAGTGAAGCTGGCAGATAATGTCGACCTGTCCGTCGCTTGCTGTTTCTTCACCACGATGCCGCAGATGGCCTGCACTAAGCTGTTTTCCCGACGCGGACGGACCTTCCCCGTTCCGCTTGGAGATTGCCGCGGGCGTAGAATTGCCCTCTTGAACCGTTCAGCAGGCGGAACAAGTGTCCGTCACCCTGAGCACTTTGGAAAACGGATGAGGCGCTTGTTTTCTCCCGGTGGACTTTTTGGGTGACGCCGTTTATGGTGATCTTTCCGCAAAGCCATTCTGCTCTGAACAAAGTGTTAAAACAACACAAACAAACAAACACTCTGCAGCACATTGTTGCAGCGGTCATAGCCTCTACTACGCAGTTGGTTGCCGACGGAGACGTGTACCGTGCAGATAACTCAGCGAGTCCGCATTCCGGAACTCGTTCTTGAGTTGCTAGAAAAGAGAATTTCCTGTGTTTTATCGCAACCGGATGTTACTCATCTTCCCCATCGCGACGGAAGTATCATTTCAAGTCAGCCATGTCAGCAGGGCTAGACTCCGCGTCTGTATCTCGCCGAGAGGCGAATAATAGTATGACACGACGCTCGCGTCGCCTAGCTATGGGGCCGTCTCAGCTCGGGCAAGCGATGCGGCTTAACCATTAGCTGTGTTGCTCTGAGGGTGAGTTTCCCTGAAGACTAGGTAACGATGACGCAAACGCAGTCGAACTTTTGAGAAAACGAAGGGATCCAAACCCCCTCGCGGGATGGCCATACCATAACTGAGTTCCGGAACGGCCGCGTATACCCTGTGCGACCAGAAGTGCGCCTCCCTTCTCGTCCACGTGCGTCCGTGCTATAGGGACTCATCGACCCTCGGAGAGAGCGGCCGCTCAGCGAGCAAGCCCGTTTAAACCATTCGCGCCTCAAGGCAAGGAGGACTATTAGAAGCCTACCGTAATGTCTCCAGCATCATCCCCGGGCAGTTTGTGATTCGACATAAATTATTAATATCTTGCTGCCACTGTCATGACCAGCAAGAGTGAAGTCGAAAGGAGATTCTAAAAATCACCCCCGTAGCCTTCTAGGAACCACCAACCAAAAGGAATGGTCGTCCTTTGCCTTTCGTCGTTCGTTGGGATGACGCGAAGCAACAAGCCGCATTAGCACAGCCGATGCGAATCGTTGTGCCCATTAACTCGCCTACCAGCTTTCTTGGTGTAAACTGAAATTTCCGCAATTTTTTTAGCCCCGCTGATAAACTCGTCCGCCAGCGTTCATGGTGTCAACTGGTCTTTCCGCAATTTTTCCGACACCCGTTGACAAACTATTCCGCCAGTGTTCCCAGTGTCGACTACTAATTTCGCACTTTTTCCGACACTCGCTGACAATATCGTCCGCCAGCGTTTCCGGCGTCAACTTCTTTTTCCGCAATCTTTCCAACACCCGCTGCCAAACTCCCATCTGCTTATCGGGCTTCGAGAAGCTATTCCTCGCTCATCACATCACCACAAGCCACGATCTTTGGTCTCCCTGTGCAGCGTCCTAAATCTGCAATTTGTCCTGGCTGTTTCCCCTCCTGCCAGTTGTTATGCTGCCTTCCAGCGAACATGCGGTGCCTCTCCTCTAACTCGAAGACGACTTTCTGACGTCTTACCGCACTCCTCGTTACCTCCCCGGTTGCATCACCTCCTCTCAACCGCTATTCTGGGTTGCTCGAAGAGAGCGCCCGCAACTTCATCTTTCGAGTCCTTTCCGCTACTCGACTCGGTTAGACACCTGATGAACTCTGCTGCGAGAGAAGTCGCCAAAATCCCAACAGTCTTCGTCTCAGCGGGCATCGTTAGCATTAGTGAACAACATACACAACGAATCCATGGGATTCCCTTGAGACAAACAGAAGCAGAGGCATACCGACCGGGTTCCATGCTGAATGCGCCATTTGAATGTGGGATCGCTTTCTTATAAACGCCGCCAATCAGTCTGGGTTTCGCTTGTCTCTCAAAGAGTGACATAACGTAACGTGAAGACAGCGAATCGGTTTACTGTATTTCAATCAATCAATCAATCAATCAATCAATCAATCAATCAATCAATCAATCAATCAATCAATCAATCAATCAATCATCAATGAATAACATCTTATATTTCTTTCACAAGAAAGGTGGCAGCTGGGACAAAAAGCTGCAACAAGTGCAGCTTGACAGGCCCCAGCTCCAAAAGATGGCATCTAGCATTCGACAACAGTCAAACATGCACTAATGCACAACAATACAGACAAAATAAATATATACACAGAGTCGCACTTTAACTCAAAGTACAAAACAAGAAATTAACAAAATAAAATAAGACATTATTGTGACTTAGTACACCACTTAACAATGCACACTTGAAAAGCAATAGCAAATAATTAACATTCACTAGAATAGTCAAATGGCAAATTGTGAGAAAAATTTCCTATATGATGAAACGTGTTCAGTAAGGACGGTAGAGTGTACCTAATGTATCCTAGCCCATAGTTCGTTCGGGGGTGGGTGTATTCACTGTTCTTTTAACGCGTGTGATAGATGTTTGTATTCATAAGTAAGTTGGATATTTGGAGAATATGGCTATGTTCACTATTTCTTGCAACATTGTATGAAGCTAAGAGGCGGACGTTGTACATGCATGTTATTCTAACAATCTTAAATCGCGTAAAAAGCGGATCTGTGTTAAAAAAATACGATACATTAGCGACTACTCTTAAGGCTTTTTTCTGCAGGGTTAGAAGTGTGTTCACATTCTGTAAGGTAGTGCTGCCCCATACCAAACAGCAATACACAAAATATGACTGGACAAGACCGTGGTAGATGATCTGCTTAACAAATGAGGTGAAAATAGAGCGATATCTCGATAGAAATCCTACGGCCTTTCTGGCTTTTTGATGAATATAGTTTATTAGGTCATTCCATGGTAAAGTATCAGGAAAAAGTACGCCCAATATTTTAAACATTTTCACAATTTCAATGCTTTCGCCAGCTATATTGATATTAAAATTAGAGGGGACTTTTACGTTTTTTGAACGGAATAGTCTGCATTTAGTTTTGCTCGTGTTAATTTGTAAACTATTTATTTCAGCCCAAAGGCTAAGATTGGATAGCATACGATTTGCTGACAGTTCCATCTCGTTGCAGGTATAACCCTTCAAGAAAAGTGTATTATCATCAGCGTATGCTATAACTTTGCAATCAGGAACACAACGCTCAATTTCTTTTGTGAATAAAATAAATAATAGCGGGCCTAATACACTTCCTTGAACTACTCTCAGCACATTTTGATACACGGGTTTAAGCACATAAAATGATAATGGTTAGCGGAACTTTAAACAGCCTGAGTGTGATCCGACATCGACCTCATTAGGGTAAGCTTATGCAGCCAACTGTTTGTAACGCACAGTGATAAATGTTTTCTTCATTAAGCAAATATTCAGTAAAACCTTCTTGGCAATCTAGTGAACCTTGAATCGCTTGGTGAAAACTGATGTAAATACGACACCAAGCGCCATATAACTTACTCACAGAAACAAGCAACTCAGAATTAATAAAAAAAAAAAAGCTGCGATGTGCTGTTTTACGATACATGCATTTGAACACATTCTTATTGTTTATAATTGTACCAAATTTATGCACCATAGATCATCAAACGAGAGACAATAATTTAGTTTTTCCAGACCACACACCTTATCGAGTCTACAAAAGCAATATTTAATCGCTAGCAAGATAGTGACATTTAAGATGTGAATTTTTATTTCGTAAATTATTGATGAAAAGTAAAAAAAGCATGCAGTGGCCCAAAAACTGAGCCTTGGGGAACGCCGAAGAAAGAGATGACTCAGGGGAAAATACACCGTCAACGCCCATATATAGCCTACGATAATTAAGATGAGAACTGAGCCGCCAAGAATATTATCCTTACTAGTGGAGCAACACAACTTATGCCGCAGTTTATTGTGCTATACATAGTAAAATGCATGGTGAAAAAAGATATATCGCGGTCGTTTACGCATTTTTATGAATGAGAGCTGGAAACTCATGTAATGAGTTACAGTTGATAGAACTGGCTTATACCTAGCTGTTTAGCCTGGAAAGAAAACGTATTACTCTACAGAAATGAAATGTTTTTAAATATAAAGTGTTCAAGTACTTTACTAAATATTCAAAAATATTCCTGTCCTATAGTGATCGGTGCAGTAAGTGTCGGCAGATTTAAATATAGGCATTAATCTCGAGTTTTCACAGTCTTCTGGTATGTACATTGAATAGAAATTCAAAACGTTTGCTTAGCAATGATAAAAAAAATGTATTTTCGTCGGAAGCAGATCTTTTCTCTGCATATGAGATTAAAAAGGCAGCAGAAACACCCTAGTTGGCAATATTGATGTCCGGTGTCATCAAGCTAAGACGCTCTGGTTTCCGTTAAAATGGTGACGGAGAGCCGACGCGTGCCACTCCAAACGATGTACTTCTAATGAATCTCCTGTAAATATATGCCACGAGGAAGGCCTCAGGCCAGTGGGAGAAGCTGTCCATACATGTACGCATGCAGATTACGGTATGTGGTGGAGGTAAAAGAGCTTAAGATGTCTACGAGGATTTTGTTGAAACAAGCGGTTGCCGCCCCGTTGTGGCGAAAGCGCGGCGGCACGTTCATTAAGCTTAGGTTCAGAACGAAGACAAGTTCGAGCCCACTCCAGGACATCTTGAGAACACATACAGTGAAAAGGATACACCAGAAGACAAATGACTGCATGATAAAAGTAAAAAAAAAGACGGGTTAACTTACAATAAACACGGGTGAATTAAACGTTGCACTTCCATGCGTCAGCATCGTCAGTAGAGCAAAGCGCAAATGGTGTTTACGAGCAAGTTGACCTATTTGATAGAACGTGCCGAGTCTCTCCACAACTATTGTACACTTTCTCTTTCTCTATCTCCCTCTTTCTCTCTCTCTCTCTCTCTATATATATATATTTGCCGCAAACTCAAGAAAGTATCCACACCTATACTGGCATTCACTTAAAAAGTGCCTCGGGACGAATAATTTCGCCTTCAGCAATGTGCACAGCTCGTATTAATATTCTGGGCAAGCACCATCACGTTCAATTTATTCTTTTGCCTTCATGCAGTCATGATATTATCCTTGGCTGGGATTTTCTTGCCTGCAAACAATGCTTTTAAAGACTGTGCCACGCACGAGCTAGTCATTAGAAACTGAGAGTTTTGTCGAAGCATCTAACACAACGTAAAGTCAACGTTGCACTATAACCAGAGACACCCTAGTGCCAGCGAGAATGTCTGTGATTATGCCCATTGCACCCGAATACGCCTACACTGGAGATGCTCTAGTAGAATCTGCGCCTGACATTATCTGGGAAAAGTGCATAGTTGTGCCTTTTTGTATGGCAACTTTTGGCCCTTTGGTACTGACGTGTTAGCGGTAAACGTAACAACTTTGGACATCGTAGTTCTACAGTTTATGGTGGTTGCTATAGCCACTCCTTCGACAGGTTTCAACCTGTTGGATGTTTCTGTCCTTGACCAACCTGCTAAACAACGAGCTAGCAGCAGCACTACTGACTTAGACTCTACTATCAATCCTGCTCTTTCTTACGATCAAAAAGCACGTGTCCTTTCTCTTATCGAGTCATTCCGACACGCATTCGACTCACAGACGGACGTTCTTGGCAGAGCTCACTCTATTTACCACACGATAGATACCGGCGACGCTCCTCCCATACGGCATTCACCTTACCGCATAGCTCCTGTCGAAAGGCGCAAGATAGAAACTGAGGTAACAGAAATGCTGAAACAAAATGTCATACGTCCCTCTAACATTTCCTGGTCTTCGCCTGTTGTTTTGGTTAGAAAGAAAGATTGGTCGGTTCGTTTCTGTGTAGATTACCGGAAACTGAACAACGTCACTCGAAAGGACAGCTATCCGATGCCTTGTATTTATGACGCCCTAGACACTCTGCAGGGAGCAAAATATTATTCTTCGTTGGACCTAAGATCCGGATAGTGGCAGATCCCGATGTCTGAATCAGACAAACAAAAAACAGCCTTCGTGACACCCGACGGTCTATTTGAGTTTAACGTCATGCCATTTGGCCTCTGTAACGCGCCGGCGACCTTTGAAAGGACTATCGACTCCATCCTACGTGGCTTGAAATGGTGTACATGTCTTTGTTATCTTGATGATGTTATTATTTTTTCGTCCAGATTGAAAGAACACCTCGTGCGGTTGTCAGAAGTTTTATCTTGTATCACCGATGCGGGACTTACATCTCAATGCAAAGAAATGCAATTTTGCAGCGACTCAAATCAAAGTTCTAGGACATCTTATTTCCCACGAAGGTATAAGACCCGACCCTGAAAAAATTAGAGCAGTCTCTTCGTTCCCCCAACCTGCAAACACAACGCAGCTTAAGAGCTTTTTGGGTCTATGTTCTTATTTCCGTCGTTTTATCCGTGGCTTTGAACATATTGCTTCTCCATTGCATAATCTTCTTTCCACCCGTGTCCCATATAAATGGACTACTGATTGCCAGTTGTCCTTCAACGCCCTTCGAAACGCGTTGACTTCTGACCCAGTACTACGAGTCACTTCGACGATAAAGCAGCAACCTGAACTTCACACGGATGCCAGTGGAACCGGGTTGGGTTCTGTACTCCTCAAAAACATCCTCACAGCGCAGACTCTCCGTCATCGCTTGCATGAGTCGTACCCTAACCAGACCTGAAACAAATTACACGAGTGACCGAACAAGAGTGCTTGGCAATAGTATGGGCCATCGGACGATTCAGACCCTATTTGTATGGTCGTCTGTTCACGTTGTCACCATGACCATCATGCCCTATTGGCTATCCTCAATGAAAACTTATCTGGACGTCTAGCCAGATGGATCCTCCGCCTACAAGAATATCAGTTCACCATCGTTCACAAAAGTGGAAAGAAACACTTGGATGCCGACGGACTGTCTCGTTGCGCTCTTCCACTGAGTTCCCGCGACGACGAGATCGACGACGATTTGCCTAGCGTCAGTTCCCTAACACCAACAAGTCTCATCTCTGCGCAAACAGAAGATCCTTGGAGTGCTGAGATAATTCGTACCCTCACTAGCCCAGTTCAAGACAGCAAGTTTACCGCCGAAAACTGCAACTTCGTCCTCCTGAATGGTCTCCTCTACAAACGCAGTTACCTCCCTGACGGCGCGCGGCACCTACTTGTAATCCCAAAACAGTTACGAGATACCGTCCTCGCAACTTTCCACGACCATCCCACAGCGGGTCACCTGGGCACTTACAAGACGTACACCCGCCTCCGGTCCCGTTACTTCTGGCCAGGCATGTATCGGACGACCGAGAAGTATGTGCAATTGTGCGTTCCTTGCCAACACCGCAAACCTGCGACACGCGTCAGATGGACAGTTGATGCACCTACCTTGTCCCGAGAGGCCTTTCCGGCCGAGTCGGTATCGACCTTTACGGACCACTACCGAAAGGTTCGGCTGGCCACCGGTGGATCGTGGTAGCCATAGACCGCCTCACGAGGTATGTCGAGGATGGCTCCTCTCATCTCAGGTACTACCCAAGAAATTGCAAAGTTTTTCTTACCAACATCAGTTTTACGCCATGGTGGGCCACGATTTCTCCTCAGCCGACCGTGGCACCGCGTTTCTGCCCGCTCTCGTAAAAGAGGTTCTTGCTGCTTCTAGGGTTATTCACCAATTCCATCCACGTACCACCCGCAAAC
Organism: Ixodes ricinus; assembly: GCA_037355805.1. Classification (NCBI taxonomy): domain Eukaryota; kingdom Metazoa; phylum Arthropoda; class Arachnida; order Ixodida; family Ixodidae; genus Ixodes; species Ixodes ricinus. The sequence goes on from JAZHYW010020683.1 coordinate 13,028, forward strand.
AAACGGTCTCACCGAACGGTTCAATCTAACCCTATCACGCAATGCTTAGCATGTATATCTGCAACGACCATAAGCCACTTCATTCTTCCCTTCCTCAGCTTCGCCTACAACACTTCTCTCCAATCGACCACGGGATTCTCTCGCTTCTTTCTCGTTTACGGTCAGGAAGTGTCCTGCCACCATAGACAACCTTTTTCCGTACACTGGCAGCGACTTTCAAAACTCCTTCGTAGCTGACAAACAGTCAACCGAGCCGAAGAATGCCGTCAACTTGCTCGCCTTCGCACCAGTGACAACAGACAACAACAAAAGCAGCGTTACGACGAAGGTCCACTACCGTAATACACCATCCAGGTGACCTCGTCTTGGTTTGGACAGCCGTGCGCACGCCAGAGACTCTCCGATAAACTTCGCCAAATATCTTGGACCATATACTGTCCTTCATCAAACATCCCCAGTCAATTACTCCGTGACCCCGCTAAAGCCGTCAACCGATCGGCGCTGCCTGGCGCTACAAAACGTTCATGTATCCCACACGAAGCCCTTCGTCCAGCGCTCCGACCATGGCGAAACTTCATCCCCTACCTAAAAGTCGGCCAGGAGGCATCCATTTTCCTCTAAGGTGAGGATATTGTAACAGCGCAACTTCATCACCATCAACATCACACTACCATTACCATACACAACAGCGCACTGCCTGCACGGGCGGTGAGTGGCTCATGCTAGAGCTCTGCAGGGGCAGAGTTGCTCCAGGAGCTCGGCCAGTAAAACCGGTGCTTTTTATCTCTACTTTGTCTTTCTTACAATATATATATATATATATATATATATATATATATATATATATGTGTATGTATATATATATATATATACATGTTGGCTTGAAGGCCGAAGGCGTAAGAGAGATATGCAGGGTGACGGTAGAAAACGAACCAGGAGGATTTTATTCGACGTTTCGACCTGAGACAGGTCTTCGTCAGGAATAGGGTTACAAGAAAAATGTGGTTCTATTTATACAGTGTTTAGAGGGGAGAGAGTTCGCATACAAAGAAAGTGCGTAGGGAGAACAGATAAGGGTACACCACCCAAGATCTCACACAAAAGGAGGGATGAACTCTAAGTCGAAAAAACCACAAACAAAAAAAAAAAAAAGGGCGAGGACGAGAGTAGGTGATTAACCAAATAGCACACTTCGCAAAAAAAAAAAAAAAAAAGACTGGGCACAGAGGACACAAATAAAGGGACGAAATCTAAGGCGGGGGAAGCCGCACACGGAGGTCGCCGAATACATAGATGACACATCAAAAGTGGTAGGAAATACAGGATGTACGGGAATTAACTAAACAACACAACAAAGGAACGAAAACGCACTGTCCAGTTCTAGCTCCAAACTCAGTACCACAAATTTCTAGGTCCAAATGGTTTATTATTTATGGTCGTTATCATACTATTTATTCGATAGCGCCTCAATCGATGCAAGTGTTCCTGGGCTTCTATTTATTCCTTCCTTTATTGTGTTAAATCGGTATATAAGATATGACTCGCGTTGTTCGCGTTCCCGATTTGATTTGAATCCAGACTCTAAAAGTGTAACAGATAATTTATCGAATGTGTGGTTCTTGAGGGTGAGATGTTTTGAAATTGGCAGGCCCGGCAGGTATTTTGCGTGTGATCTGTGATTGTTAAAACGTAGCCTAAACGCTGTCTCGGTCTGTCCTATATATTGTTTTTTGCACACCTCACACTGTATCAGATAGATTACATTTGAAGAGTCACATGTAAGCTGCCCTCGGATTTTTATTGAGAACTGGGAATGCGTGCTATTGGCCGTGTTAGTTTCTCGCATATGTTTACAGACCAAGCATCCTGCTTTCATGCACGGTCGGCATCCGTTATTTGGTTGGGACGAATTCAGTCGGGAGTTAACTAGGCTGTCTCTAAGGTTGCGTGAACGTCTGTAAATCACCCCGGGAGCTGATGGGAAGGCACGTTTGAGGCGTTCGCTTTGTTCTAAAATGTTGTAATGTCGCCTTAAAATATTATTTACGTTGGGGAAATTCATACTATAGGTTAGACATAAATTCGTGCGCTGCGCGTTGCACTGAGGTGGGCGGTCCTCCAGGAGGTCAGCGCGGTTTAGTAGGGCGGCTTTTTGGATTGCGTCGTTAATGACCCGCAGAGGATATTTTTGTTTTTCCAGTGCGTTCTTTAGATGATGAGAGCTCGATTGGAAGTCCTCTTGCCGTGAGCATACACGTTTGAAGCGGTGGGCCTGGCTGTAGGGTATACCATTCTTACAATGACGGGGATGGTCGCTTTCGTAGTGAAGGTATTTTTGCCGATCTGTTGGCTTACGATAAAGATTAGTTGTAAGCTTGCCTTTTTCTAATATTATAGTGGTATCCAAGAAGTTGATACTGGTCTGAGAATAAGCGTGAGTGAAGCGAATGGTTGAATGTACAGCATTGTACTGATTTATAAATTCTAGCAGCTTCTCTTCTGTGTGCGGCCAAATAAGAAAAATGTCATCTATAAACCTCTTGTAGATCAGTGGTTGTAAAGAACAGTCAGAGAGGAATTTAGTCTCCAGTTTGCCCATAAATATGTTGGCATAACTAGGTGCCATCTTAGTACCCATCGCAGTGCCGTTAACCTGCCTATAATATTCTTTGTTAAATTCGAATGAGTTCAGTTCTAAGACTAGGTGCGTGAGGGTGGCAATGACGTTACTATCAGGGGTGTCTACCTGTCTGTGTTGTTCGTACATTTCAATTAGAGAGGCTATTCCGTCGTCATGTGGGATATTGGTGTAGAGAGATGATACATCTAGGGTGACGAGATACGACCCCTCCGGTACACGCAAATCAGAAATTTCTCTTAAGAAGTGGGTGGTATCCTTGATATAGGAGTCAAAAGTTAAGGGTATGTGCCTGATTAAACTGTCTAAGTATCCCGATATCGGTTCAGTTATCGTACCTGATCCTGACACGATTGGTCGACCTGGGTTGCCGGCTTTATGGATTTTTGGGAGCATGTAGAAGCGACCACATGAAGGATGAGTTGGCTTTATTGTATTGTATTCATTAATAGTTATTTTCCCTTGTTTTAGAAGATCCTTTAGTGCCAATATTGCGACCCGCGTGTGTTCTGCCGTAGGGTCGCCCGTAAGTGGCTCGTAGAACTTTCGATCGGTTAGTTGGCGGTGGCCTTCTCGGATGTAGTCATCTTTTTTTAGAATGACAATCGCCCCACCTTTATCTGCGGGTTTTATTATAATATCACTCCTAGCAGCTAGTAATTTTAGGGATTCTTTCTCAGATCTCGTTAAGTTGTTCCTATTTTTCCCGTGACTGCGATATTCCCGCAAAATATCCCGTTGTATGGCGGCTATATACAAGTCAAGACAATTGTCGCGCTGAGTGCGAGGCGTCCAGTCACTCGTAGGTCGCGAGTACGGTTTCTGGGGTACGGGTGGTTTATCGAGAAAGTATTCGCGTAGCCGCAGACATCTGGCAAAGTTGTCCAGGTCTTTAAGGATTTGAAACTCGTCAAAATGACCGGTTGCCGGGCAGAAATTCAGACCCTTTGATAGTAGCCTTTCTTCGTCCGCGGTTATGAAGACGCCCGACAGGTTTACGATGGCTGTGTCGTCTAGCTTCTCGGTATCAAGGACGTCGCCTTGTGGGGTAGTTCTCATAGAGGTGGATGGCTCAGTATTGGCACTATTTTGACTTGGCGTCGAAGGAAGAGCTAAACCGGAGTGTGGAACCTTGTCTCGTTTAAGTTTACGTAGCTTACTAGTTTCAAGTTCCGTGCGTTTCTTTCTCTTAAAATCAGCTAATGCGTCAGCCTCTCGCTGCGATAATGTGGTGCTTGAGCGTAAAGTGGCGGAGATTGAGGCGGTCAATTTGTTTACCTGTTTATCACTGTGGTTAATTGCAATTTTTACCAGTCTGAGTGAAGCCTCTAGCAGGACGCTTTGCCATTCTAACTGGTCACTTTTTTCTAGATTAGTAATTGCGGGAGGTAGAGAGAGAGACATGCCCTTCGGGGCGATTCCTGCGCTCAGGTACACCTGCAACGTTGATTTATGCAGTTCATGTCTAACTAGCTTATCCGCGAGTTTACGTAATTTAAGAAAAGTGGTACTGTAGTTTGAAGCCAGATGGTTGGACTCACCGAACAAAAGTCACTTCTTGGGATGGGGGTGCCTGGTTGTGGTGTTCCGCAGGTAGTAGGAGTTTGACTGCGGTACGGGAGTGCTCTGCACCGTGGACGGGAGGCTCTCGGCGGGTGTCGGGTACTCCTCGATGTCGATGCTGACGTCACCGGCCGGGGGGTTGACAGAGCAGCTGCTGGGCTCCGCGCGACGTTAGCAGAAATCCCTGGGCGAGATGCCGGTCTCCATGGAACGGCGCCCATACGAGCATCACTATGCGGATGCATCCGGGGGATCGTGCGGGCTTCTAGGATCGGGTTGGTGGCGGCAGGGATCTCCGAGGACCATCCAGGTGGTGTTGGGGCTTCCCCTCGCTGGAGTAGCCCCTTCAGATTTTGCGCGAGTAGGGCCACTCCGGAAAAACTTGGGTGAAGGCCATCCGCAGCCAGGAACCGCCGAGGGGGTAGGGACGTGAAGTCATGGTCCAGGTAGGAAACTTTACCTGGCTTCCGACAGTAGCTTTTGACGGTGTCGTTGAACTGCCGTGCTTCGTGGTTGAACCAGTGCACGAAGGTGTCGTTCGGCTGGTCCAAGCGACGGTTTGTGCTCCGTGGCAGCACGAGGGAAACTACCAACTTCTGGAGCTCCGGGCGTGCCTGCAGCGTCTTGTTCACGAGGCGTCGGAGTCGTCGCAGAGTTTCCTCGCAGCCGAATCGTTCGAGTTCGCTGGTCCCGACGTGGAAGATCAGCGTGGTTATCGAACGAGGGACGTTCGACAGCTCTTTTTCGATGTCGAAGGTCGTTGCTCCACGGATGGTGATAAACGCGGGGGAAGATCTCGCGTACGCGTCGAAGTGCTGGAAAAGGTACCTTGTCTGCGAGTTGCCAATCACCGCAGATGCCGGAAGGTGCTTGGGGTACCTTCTGGTCAGTTGTTCCACCGTCGGTGCGCCGGGGGCCGGTCTTGAAAGAGGCATGTTGGCTTGGGGGCCGAAGGCGTAGAAGACAGATATGCAGGGTGACGGTAGAAAACGAACCAGGAGGATTTTATTCGACGTTTCGACCTGAGACAGGTCTTCGTCAGGAATAGGGTTACAAGAAAAATGTGGTTCTATTTATACAGTGTTTAGAGGGGAGAGAGTTCGCATACAAATAAAGTGCGTAGGGAGAACAGATAAGGGTACACCACCCAAGATCTCACACAAAAGGAAGGATGAACTCTAAGTAAAAAAACAAAAAAAAAAAAAAAAGGGCGAGGACGAGAGTAGGTGATTAACCAAATAGCACACTCCGCAAAAAAAAAAAAAAAAAGACTGGGCACAGAGGACACAAATAATGGGACGAAATCTAAGGCGGGGGAAGCCGCACACGGAGGTCGCCGAATACATAGATGACACATCAAAAGTGGTAGGAAATACAGGATGTACGGGAATTAACTAAACAACACAACAAAGGAACGAAAACGCACTGTCCAGTTCTAGCTCCAAACTCAGTACCACAAATTTCTAGGTCCAAATGGTTTATTATTTATGGTCGTTATCATACTATTTATTCGATAGCGCCTCAATCGATGCAAGTGTTCCTGGGCTTCTATTTATTCCTTCCTTTATTGTGTTAAATCGGTATATAAGATATGACTCGCGTTGTTCGCGTTCCCGATTTGATTTGAATCCAGACTCTAAAAGTGTAACAGATAATTTATCGAATGTGTGGTTCTTGAGGGTGAGATGTTTTGAAATTGGCAGGCCCGGCAGGTATTTTGCGTGTGATCTGTGATTGTTAAAACGTAGCCTAAACGCTGTCTCGGTCTGTCCTATATATTGTTTTTTGCACACCTCACACTGTATCAGATAGATTACATTTGAAGAGTCACATGTAAGCTGCCCTCGGATTTTTATTGAGAACTGGGAATGCGTGCTATTGGCCGTGTTAGTTTCTCGCATATGTTTACAGACCAAGCATCCTGCTTTCATGCACGGTCGGCATCCGTTATTTGGTTGGGACGAATTCAGTCGGGAGTTAACTAGGCTGTCTCTAAGGTTGCGTGAACGTCTGTAAATCACCCCGGGAGCTGATGGGAAGGCACGTTTGAGGCGTTCGCTTTGTTCTAAAATGTTGTAATGTCGCCTTAAAATATTATTTACGTTGGGGAAATTCATACTATAGGTTAGACATAAATTCGTGCGCTGCGCGTTGCACTGAGGTGGGCGGTCCTCCAGGAGGTCAGCGCGGTTTAGTAGGGCGGCTTTTTGGATTGCGTCGTTAATGACCCGCAGAGGATATTTTTGTTTTTCCAGTGCGTTCTTTAGATGATGAGAGCTCGATTGGAAGTCCTCTTGCCGTGAGCATACACGTTTGAAGCGGTGGGCCTGGCTGTAGGGTATACCATTCTTACAATGACGGGGATGGTCGCTTTCGTAGTGAAGGTATTTTTGCCGATCTGTTGGCTTACGATAAAGATTAGTTGTAAGCTTGCCTTTTTCTAATATTATAGTGGTATCCAAGAAGTTGATACTGGTCTGAGAATAAGCGTGAGTGAAGCGAATGGTTGAATGTACAGCATTGTACTGATTTATAAATTCTAGCAGCTTCTCTTCTGTGTGCGGCCAAATAAGAAAAATGTCATCTATAAACCTCTTGTAGATCAGTGGTTGTAAAGAACAGTCAGAGAGGAATTTAGTCTCCAGTTTGCCCATAAATATGTTGGCATAACTAGGTGCCATCTTAGTACCCATCGCAGTGCCGTTAACCTGCCTATAATATTCTTTGTTAAATTCGAATGAGTTCAGTTCTAAGACTAGGTGCGTGAGGGTGGCAATGACGTTACTATCAGGGGTGTCTACCTGTCTGTGTTGTTCGTACATTTCAATTAGAGAGGCTATTCCGTCGTCATGTGGGATATTGGTGTAGAGAGATGATACATCTAGGGTGACGAGATACGACCCCTCCGGTACACGCAAATCAGAAATTTCTCTTAAGAAGTGGGTGGTATCCTTGATATAGGAGTCAAAAGTTAAGGGTATGTGCCTGATTAAACTGTCTAAGTATCCCGATATCGGTTCAGTTATCGTACCTGATCCTGACACGATTGGTCGACCTGGGTTGCCGGCTTTATGGATTTTTGGGAGCATGTAGAAGCGACCACATGAAGGATGAGTTGGCTTTATTGTATTGTATTCATTAATAGTTATTTTCCCTTGTTTTAGAAGATCCTTTAGTGCCAATATTGCGACCCGCGTGTGTTCTGCCGTAGGGTCGCCCGTAAGTGGCTCGTAGAACTTTCGATCGGTTAGTTGGCGGTGGCCTTCTCGGATGTAGTCATCTTTTTTAGAATGACAATCGCCCCACCTTTATCTGCGGGTTTTATTATAATATCACTCCTAGCAGCTAGTAATTTTAGGGATTCTTTCTCAGATCTCGTTAAGTTGTTCCTATTTTTCCCGTGACTGCGATATTCCCGCAAAATATCCCGTTGTATGGCGGCTATATACAAGTCAAGACAATTGTCGCGCTGAGTGCGAGGCGTCCAGTCACTCGTAGGTCGCGAGTACGGTTTCTGGGGTACGGGTGGTTTATCGAGAAAGTATTCGCGTAGCCGCAGACATCTGGCAAAGTTGTCCAGGTCTTTAAGGATTTGAAACTCGTCAAAATGACCGGTTGCCGGGCAGAAATTCAGACCCTTTGATAGTAGCCTTTCTTCGTCCGCGGTTATGAAGACGCCCGACAGGTTTACGATGGCTGTGTCGTCTAGCTTCTCGGTATCAAGGACGTCGCCTTGTGGGGTAGTTCTCATAGAGGTGGATGGCTCAGTATTGGCACTATTTTGACTTGGCGTCGAAGGAAGAGCTAAACCGGAGTGTGGAACCTTGTCTCGTTTAAGTTTACGTAGCTTACTAGTTTCAAGTTCCGTGCGTTTCTTTCTCTTAAAATCAGCTAATGCGTCAGCCTCTCGCTGCGATAATGTGGTGCTTGAGCGTAAAGTGGCGGAGATTGAGGCGGTCAATTTGTTTACCTGTTTATCACTGTGGTTAATTGCAATTTTTACCAGTCTGAGTGAAGCCTCTAGCAGGACGCTTTGCCATTCTAACTGGTCACTTTTTTCTAGATTAGTAATTGCGGGAGGTAGAGAGAGAGACATGCCCTTCGGGGCGATTCCTGCGCTCAGGTACACCTGCAACGTTGATTTATGCAGTTCATGTCTAACTAGCTTATCCGCGAGTTTACGTAATTTAAGAAAAGTGGTACTGTAGTTTGAAGCCAGATGGTTGGACTCACCGAACAAAAGTCACTTCTTGGGATGGGGGTGCCTGGTTGTGGTGTTCCGCAGGTAGTAGGAGTTTGACTGCGGTACGGGAGTGCTCTGCACCGTGGACGGGAGGCTCTCGGCGGGTGTCGGGTACTCCTCGATGTCGATGCTGACGTCACCGGCCGGGGGGTTGACAGAGCAGCTGCTGGGCTCCGCGCGACGTTAGCAGAAATCCCTGGGCGAGATGCCGGTCTCCATGGAACGGCGCCCATACGAGCATCACTATGCGGATGCATCCGGGGGATCGTGCGGGCTTCTAGGATCGGGTTGGTGGCGGCAGGGATCTCCGAGGACCATCCAGGTGGTGTTGGGGCTTCCCCTCGCTGGAGTAGCCCCTTCAGATTTTGCGCGAGTAGGGCCACTCCGGAGAAACTTGGGTGAAGGCCATCCGCAGCCAGGAACCGCCGAGGGGGTAGGGACGTGAAGTCATGGTCCAGGTAGGAAACTTTACCTGGCTTCCGACAGTAGCTTTTGACGGTGTCGTTGAACTGCCGTGCTTCGTGGTCGTGACAATCGTGTCAGGATCAGGTACGATAACTGAACCGATATCGGGATACTTAGACAGTTTAATCAGGCACATACCCTTAACTTTTGACTCCTATATCAAGGATACCACCCACTTCTTAAGAGAAATTTCTGATTTGCGTGTACCGGAGGGGTCGTATCTCGTCACCCTAGATGTATCATCTCTCTACACCAATATCCCACATGACGACGGAATAGCCTCTCTAATTGAAATGTACGAACAACACAGACAGGTAGACACCCCTGATAGTAACGTCATTGCCACCCTCACCCACCTAGTCTTAGAACTGAACTCATTCGAATTTAACAAAGAATATTATAGGCAGGTTAACGGCACTGCGATGGGTACTAAGATGGCACCTAGTTATGCCAACATATTTATGGGCAAACTGGAGACTAAATTCCTCTCTGACTGTTCTTTACAACCACTGATCTACAAGAGGTTTATAGATGACATTTTTCTTATTTGGCCGCACACAGAAGAGAAGCTGCTAGAATTTATAAATCAGTACAATGCTGTACATTCAACCATTCGCTTCACTCACGCTTATTCTCAGACCAGTATCAACTTCTTGGATACCACTATAATATTAGAAAAAGGCAAGCTTACAACTAATCTTTATCGTAAGCCAACAGATCGGCAAAAATACCTTCACTACGAAAGCGACCATCCCCGTCATTGTAAGAATGGTATACCCTACAGCCAGGCCCACCGCTTCAAACGTGTATGCTCACGGCAAGAGGACTTCCAATCGAGCTCTCATCATCTAAAGAACGCACTGGAAAAACAAAAATATCCTCTGCGGGTCATTAACGACGCAATCCAAAAAGCCGCCCTACTAAACCGCGCTGACCTCCTGGAGGACCGCCCACCTCAGTGCAACGCGCAGCGCACGAATTTATGTCTAACCTATAGTATGAATTTCCCCAACGTTAATAATATTTTAAGGCGACATTACAACATTTTAGAACAAAGCGAACGCCTCAAACGTGCATTCCCATCAGCTCCCGGGGTGATTTACAGACGTTCACGCAACCTTAGAGACAGCCTAGTTAACTCCCGAGTGAATTCGTCCCAACCAAATAGCGGATGCCGACCGTGCATGAAAGCAGGATGTTTGGTCTGTAAACATATGCGAGAAACTAACACGGCCAATAGCACGCATTCCCAGTTCTCAATAAAAATCCGAGGGCAGCTTACATGTGACTCTTCAAATGTAATCTATCTGATACAGTGTGAGGTGTGCAAAAAACAATATATAGGACAGACCGAGACAGCGTTTAGGCTACGTTTTAACAATCACAGATCACACGCAAAATACCTGCCGGGCCTGCCAATTTCAAAACATCTCACCCTCAAGAACCACACATTCGATAAATTATCTGTTACACTTTTAGAGTCTGGATTCAAATCAAATCGGGAACGCGAACAACGCGAGTCATATCTTATATACCGATTTAACACAATAAAGGAAGGAATAAATAGAAGCCCAGGAACACTTGCATCGATTGAGGCGCTATCGAATAAATAGTATGATAACGACCATAAATAATAAACCATTTGGACCTAGAATTTTGTGGTACTGAGTTTGGAGCTAGAACTGGACAGTGCGTTTTCGTTCCTTTGTTGTGTTGTTTAGTTAATTCCCGTACATCCTGTATTTCCTAGCACTTTTGATGTGTCATCTATGTATTCGGCGACCTCCGTGTGCGGCTTCCCCCGCCTTAGATTTCGTCCCTTTATTTGTGTCCTCTGTGCCCAATCTCTTTTTTTTTTTGTTGCGAAGTGTGCTATTTGGTTAATCACCTACTTTCGTCCTCGCCCCTTTTTTTTCCGATTTTTGTTTGCGGTTTTTTTCGACTTAGAGTTCATCCCTCCTTTTGTGTGAGATCTTGGGTGGTGTACCCTTATCTGTTCTCCCTACGCACTTTCTTTGTATGCGAACTCTCTCCCCTCTAAAAACTGCATAAATAGAACCACATATTTCTTGTAACCCTATTCCTGACGAAGACCTGTCTCAGGTCGAAACGTCGAATAAAATCCTCCTGGTTCGTTTTCTACCGTCACCCTGCATATCTTTATATATATATATATATATATATATATATATATATATATAATATAAACATAAATATACGTAGAGAGAGAGAGAGAGAAAGAGACTTCCGATAGGAGGCTATGGTTTTTTTGTACATATACGATGTGTCACTTCGACTAAACCAGGGTGCAAAATAATTTTCGACCGCGACTTTGTCTCCCTGGCCAAGGTCGGCGCATCTTGTAAGACGAAGGCCGACGCACCTTGAAAGTTAAACTTTTCGACCATTCACGGACTACTCACTGTAGCATTGAGTTTCACGGTACGTCAACCTTAGCCAGGAAAAGCAAGGGGGTTAAGAAAGCTACCTGGCAATTCTGGTTTATTCAAGGTGACAGATCCAACGTGAACATAAGCGTGATCCTCTACCAGTGGTTCATGCATTTTTTTACTTATATATTGACAATGATTTCGCATGGGATGCGAAACATTTACTTTAACTCTGTGTTTTTGTTACGACACGCCATCTTTTTAAATCTTTTATCACACATACAGTTTTGAAAAGTGGCATATTGACAAGAAGAATCGCATGAACAGAGTTAAAAATGAGCCGTCGGAAATTTAGAGGTACAGTTGTTCTGGAATTGAGATCCCTTAGTATAGAATATAATGTAATACAATTGAATAGAGTAAAATGGAATAGTGTTTATTTGCATATGTTATATCCAAATTGTGCTGGCTTATGTAAACAGGTCCCACTAAGTGAAGGGTCAGACTGCTAGCATAAATGCATAGTCCTACAAGAATCTTAGCATTAATCGATGTCAGCTATTTAAGACTGGGAGCATAAAGATGGACTGGGATGGAAAAATCAAAACAAAACATGCTCGAGAAAATATACATCTATCAAGACTAACCGAAAATGCAACACTACACAAAGTGACAATCAGTCCTCAAATAAAAATAAATAGCACATATACCTTTCCAAACAAGCATGTAACAGTAATCAAAATCTAGAGTAGGTGACCCATTTGTCTAGCTCCATTTAAAAGAAGTTTGTTAGAGCTTATGTTATTAAATACTCTATTAGTTCATCCAACCAAAATTAACTATAGCTAGGGTCCTGCGCGGATGACAGTTTGAGTACCCATATACGATCCGCACCTGCAGGCTTTGTATGCGCATGCGAACCGCATCATCAATGTTTTTAAATAATGATACGTTTTATCCGATACACATTCGCAGACTTTGTAACAGCGTCTGAAGCGTATCTGTAAAATTCAGGAACAGAATCCGACCCACAATTCGCGCATTCATTTCATGTCATATTATAAAGCATGAAAAAAAGTGACAAAATCAGGATAATATCTTACAAGGCATCTGCTTACCTTTGTACAAAGGTCTCTTCGTGTCAGGATACGGTGTAAGTAATTTTATTGTATTCTATTTTATCGCAGTTAAAAAATAAGCGATCGTGATTGCAGAGACACTTGGCATTGCTGAAACGATGATCGCAGGAATGAGATGGTTTGGGTGTCCATGACATTGACACTCTGCCAAAAGATGCGCTCAAAAGGAGGGCAATTTTAATATTTATTTTCCATTAGCTTTGTAAAACCCCCTTCATGCAGACATATTTTATAAACGTGAACATTAACGGAATCAGTAGCGAATAATAAGATTGTGTTATTTATATTATATTTACATTTATGCCAAAACGTAAAAAAGTGGGAGATCTAAGTCGTTAATTCTGTGCAGCAATATACTTGTGTATACGTGGTAAGGCGCGAGTGCACCACTCTGAGAAAATACCACAGTATTTAAGCATGGCCACACTTCCTATCGGTTTCAGTTTTAAACACGAGCCCTCAACTGCATGACCGAAACCATATACTTAAAAACAACTCAAAATCAACCGACTTAAACATATTCTCATCCTCTTCTCTGGGTGTTCAACTAACATTACGAGAAATTTCAAACACAATAGCAAAATTACGACTTAAAATTGCCCCCAAATTAGACAAATAAATTGCTGCTTTTCCTGTTTTTTTCTGGCAGAGCAGTAATGTATTTTTTCTAGCTTCATTCAACTCTTGTCTAGCCTCTGGATATTTTCCAGAAGAGTGGAAGAAAGGAGAAAAAGTACTACTATTAAAATAATAGAAACATAGAGCAACACCCAAAGCCTATCGGCCAATTTGTTTAAATTTGAAAATCAGAAAAGTTTTAGAACGTGCGCTTTATCGCAGATTATATTTATTTCTTAACTCAAAACTCCTCTGCACCCACTACAATTCGGATTCACACATCTTAATTCATCTACACAGGAGCTGTTCACGCTTACTACAAATTTACGAAAAAAAATCAACAGTTGTATATCTAAACGTTACAGGAGCATTTGACACACTATGTTATCCGGAAGTTCTGGCCTATTTAAAACACCATTCTTGCCCAAGTAACCTATACAATCTATCATACCCATTCTTTCTTTATGGAAGCATCACATATATTACACCAAGAAACTATAAATAAACAAATAAATTAATATCGGATGCTCCAAGGGCTCGCCACTAAGCGCTTTCCTAGGGAATATTTTACTATCAGGGTTACGAGAAAGAACTTTTCAAAATGACATATATCTACAAGCATTTGCAGACGACATCGTGATTGGCATAGAAGGAAATTCAAGAAGAGAATCAGAAGAACGAACTATCGAAATACTGGAGTAATATGACAGTGGACATCCGAACGTAAATTATATTTTAACTACTCGAAATGTAAATGTCTAATAATAACTGGAGGTGAACTATATAAAAAAGAACCCTGAATACTAAAATTTAAAAATTAGAAGCTAGAAATACAAGAACAACTACAAATTTGGGAGTCATTTATGAATCACATTTAAACTCCCTTCCACACCTTCAATATATTAAACAGAAAGTCCATATCCATACAGCCAATATTAAAAAAAAAATGTACACAACGAATTTGGGTAATACAGCTAGACAACTCTGAAAATATACTTACTCAGCATGGAAAGATATATAGTGTAAGTATCACCCGCGTGGTGGAGGCCTTTAGGCAATTCACATATGTTAAAACAATTACAATCCACAGAAAAACTACCTTTACTTAAAATAGCAAGAACGTTCCGCACACTTTTTAAAATAAGTCTACCTGTACTAAGTAATATGTTGCCAATCAACATCACTCTCTACGTATAATCGTTTATATTTTATGTCTTCCAACTTCGAAACCCGGCAAATTCGATAGCCTTGGTATTTCTCCCACAGAAGTATCCTATCCTATAGATATTTGGAAAACTCATACAAAAAAGAGATGCAATGTGTCATTTCAAAAAATGAGTTCAATTACTCCATCTCAAGTAACTAACGTCATATCACTTTATACCGATGGTTCAGTGTACTTAGGTCAGGTGGGAGCAGCATTCATTATTCTGTAAAAGAATATAGGAATTTAGAAAAACAGAAAAATATTGGTTGCCAACACACAGTACAATATTCGATGCAGAGGCTATTACCATATTAAAATTTCTTGGATATATTTTTGCAATAAGAGATTAACATAATTGCAACATATACACTGAGAGCCTATCAGTCCTACAAGGGTTGGCAAATCCAAATATTAAAATTCATTTAATTAACGAAACAAAACGTAGAATCCAATAAGGCAATACATTTAATACGACGTCGTTCTTTCACGTTAAAATCCGTTCTAGTATATTAAAGAACAATCTTGCCGACCAATGTTTAAACTCGGCACGTTACCACGGGCAATGCATAAACATGCCAAAATCAAGAGAAAATATAAAACATAAAATAATTGGATTAGCACGGAGAAAGTGGAATCACTCTTGGCAAAACTATGGCAAACACACAGCATTGTTTAAATGGATACCATCAACAAATCACATACCCATTAGCTTTCCTCCTTGGCTTTCCTCCTGTGGACAAACATGTACTAGTATGGATTATTACTTTACTACATGTCATATAACAAGGCCATATATTTAAAAACTTTCAATTTCAAGCATAAACTTGACTATTCGTCAAAGAACTACTGAACACTGAAACTCACATAAATACCCTGGAGGCCTTTGTTAAACATATTTCCGGCAACATAGCAGAAAAAATAAAATTAAAATAAAATAAAATATAAAATAAACTAGCAAATGAAAAATATCAATGTAAAAATATGTACTGTTAAGGAATTTTTTTACAAATTAACTTTTACCCCAAGGAAGAACGTAATCCAAAGAAAAAGACAACCAGCGGTCACTTTTACACACCAGACGCCAGAAATGCACACCTTCGATGGCTTTGAAAGACCCAAAAGTGGTGGATAGGGGGTTTGGACCAGCTCCATTCTGCGGGCTTTCTTAGCTTCTTAGAACAGAAATTGAAAAAAATGCCATCCCATGAGAAGACTCTCTCTTTGATTTGGAGATCTTTGGACTAGTTCCTGGCTCGGAGCTTCTCTAGCTCACCATACTGAACCAACACCGCATTTATTGGCAATTGGAAGACCCCCAACAAGATCAGGGAGACTGAGCCAGTTCCATTCCTCGGACTTCCTTTAACCACCCACGACAAACAGCCACCAATAGAGAAGACGCCAAACAGCAAGTTAGGAGGACCTAAAACCAGTTCCAGGTTGTGGGCTTCCTAACAGATATAATGAGAATATCAATACCAAAACTGGAAGGAAAAATTATCTCCTCTCCAATCTACAGTGTTCGAGAAATGAAATACAAACACCGACAGTGAAAAGAAAAAGAAGTGGTTGATCTCTTTTTACAGCTCTTCAAGACCAGTCACCAACAACCAAGAGCGTACGAAATTAAAAAAAAGTAATGCTGATGTAAACGACTAAATATTTAGTGTCGGTTTCAGTTATTTTAAATTAGGTTAAAACTCTTATACCGTCAGGTGGTGCAGGTAGAAACAGTTTATTTCCATTATTTTAGCTCTCCCTTGGAAATTGTAATTGCAATTGTCGACAAAAAGAAAATGCTCACACACGCAACGTTTCAGTTGTCGAGTTCACTCTCTAGAAGAAACAGAATATCGATAACGCGAACGGGTTCAGACTGATTCGCCTTTCTAAAATTAATACCCGCTAATGAGCAATTTATCTTCGTTGTTCCACTTGATGCTGACATGGCATGCACTAACCGCGCTGCAATAATGAAGGGCGGAAACTCGTACTGGCGGAAGTTCAACCACTCCCAAGGATTGAATTGTGTCCTCGATCTACGGGAAGGGGGGGGCAAAGAAGGCACTTGCGTTTTTGCGTTTTTTTCACCTTTTAGTGGCTGGTAGGTTTTAGGTTTTCTCTGATCAAAGAACGTTTTCCGCTCTTTTCCTGCCAAGCAAAAACACGCTTTCTTGGTTGGACTGATGCTCCTGCATTTTTTACTTTTTCTAGGGACAGCCTTTTTTGCCAGATATAATGTTCTACAGCGATCCTTGATGACAATCAAATGTTTCTTGACGTAAAAACGAATTTTCTCCCCTACTGGCGATTTCTATCTAAGACAGTAGTTTTCTCCCGCAATGCATTCGATGATGCATTTCATAGTATCATTCACTCATTCACTTTAATCTATGCTGACCAAGAGGTTTATGGGGCCGCCTCGGAAAACATGTAGATCCGAACTCGCGGATATCCGCCTTCGATCCACATCCGCAGCCCGTGGCATCCGCACCCGATCCGCAATCTGCCAAGTCTGATTCACTCCTATCCGTATCCGCCAGTTTACTGCGGATATCCACGGATTATCTTGGGGCAGTCTGCGGATAAGCAGGGCTCCAACTATGACTATTGTGATTTCGACATCTCCTGTAGAGCGAACCCTAAGTGTATTCTTAAAAAAACCGCAATAAAAAAAATTGTGCATGGTTATGTTAACATTGGTGCTACATTGAGCCCTGGGGGCTATAAGCAAAAATACTATTTTGGTTAATTGATCAAAGAAATAGATAAAACATTTTACTGTTTTTGTTTAAAATTGGGTGGCCAAATGTAATTATACAACCCTCGTTATCGCTTAGCCGTGACGTGAAATGTTGATAAAAAAATTCGCAAAGGTCGCCACGAGGGAAATGCCAGCCTTGTACTTGGTGTGAAAACCGAACCCAACCAGCGGACGCGCGCGTGACATACTGAGACCAATAAAATTTGTTTCCTGGTTTTAGGTTCATAAAGGAGTTAGTTAAGCACCTTGGCACCTTCTTATGTATTTCAGAATTTCAGCTTGTTAGGCTTGAGCGTTTCTCGTGTTTTTCTCCCCATGACCTTCTCCCCTGTTCAGTGATCTACTTCGACTTTGCGTGCCGACGTACTCTGTGGCAGTCTCAGACTTGTCCTCAAAGACAGCGTCACTGCTGCCTTTGAGGCGTCACTTTTGTCAGTAGGGGAAGCGTTGTGTTTAGCGTCAGTTCTGACACTGACCATAGATCCAAGAGAGCATTCTAAAACGCGCTTATTAACAAAATGCTAAAAATTAATTGTTTATTATTTGCTAGACTTTCTTTAAAAAAACGCTCAATATTCCAGATGTACCGTCGCCTATGGTCCATCCAGTGTGTTCTTCGATGTGCTGCGTGAGCTTGAAAATGGAGACTACGACGTTTCTTCAATTAGAAAAGGTACGAAAGCTTAATTGAATAAATCAGTAGCGTCAAATATTTTGACTTCGCCTATGCTACGGCTCAATTTAACAGTGTGTGGCGTGAGGACCATGGAAACGGAATGCATGCTTTTGTCGGAGACTCGGCTGGGCAAATGCAAACTAGTAGAGAAGGCCTGGGCATGACGTAATCGTGAGTGGATCTCCGACTCGTGGCAAGCGACAAACACGCTAAAGCTTGCAGAGTGTCGACAGAAAGATCCGACGTGTCGGTCATGGCGTCGCCAGGCGTTAGCGTCGCGCTCGTTATGCTACCCCGCTAGACGTAACGGCTGCGATGCTGAGGCAAGCTAGGTGGCGTTGCCTGGATCCACGAGTGATGACGTCTGGGGGAAAAGCCGCGGGCCTTGTTTTTCAGGTGGATTTGCTTTGATCCCCTTCGCTCTTTCAGTGCACATTGTTTCAGCTTTGTTCACCCAAAGTCATGCTCTTGTCTTTGGTGCCTCGACGTGTGCAGCATTAAGAGATGCTGCAGTTTGAAGATGATGTAAATATTTATTGCGAAGTTCATGCAACTACTGGCTGCTAGATGATGCGAGACGATGTTCAGGCAGTTCTAAATTGGTGCTTAAAATATATTTTGGTGCTAAAGTCGTGTAATACCAAGGCTGGTCTTATACCTAAGCCCGTCAGACAAGCCACACTTAATACCCGTATACCACGTTAGGTTCAGCTATCGGGAGGTCGGATACTGTTCGTGACCTGGGAGTGCGCTTTATTCCCGCCTCTCGTTTTTTAAGCACGTTTCGAAGATTGTGGATTACTCTTATCAGATGCTAGGCGGTATTTCCCGAATGACGCAGAATTTTCGTACCACGCGAGCACGCTAGTTTTATAGCGATCGCGTTAAGGAGCTTGTGTTGTAGAAAAGCAGGCGTCGGTCGCGTGTTCTGAAATGCAGGACTGTTCAAAGGGTGATGACGTCACAGTCAAATGACCTCGCGCGGGAATTTGAAACGTGACGTCAAGCGTGGATCGAAAGTGCTTAAAAATGAGTCATGTAATTCGATTTAGTGGTCGCCGCATGTCTCAAATGATGTCACATAATAAATTAATTAATTTCCCTTAAAGACAATTTTGAAGAATTTTCGGTATTCGAACCCACGACCCTTCAGTGCGAGCCAGGCAAACCAGACAGGTTACTGACTCGGCCACGCAAGGCACGCTTGCACGGCTAGAGAACGAGAGGGATTTTATATGCTTGTATGTTTCGCTCTCGCATTCCACCCTTAAAGGGACCATGACGGAAATTTAATTTGCTTTTTTAAAGAAGTTGTTCACGGGCGCATTGGTGTCCTGGCATTCCACTCAATTTGTTTTTAAAACTTTGTGACTCTTAATTTAGTTCCTGCAAATAAATGTTTAAACCAAAACAAACATTCAGATATCTTTCCTTTTTCGCGTGCGGAAAGGGAAGTGACGTCGAGGAGCACTGCTGGTATCGGTAGGATTTAGTGGCAACTCAGCGCAGTTCCCGTGGTTGGTTATAGTGTATGGCGGTCTGTGAAGGGAACCTGGGAGAAATGGACGACAACGCCGTGCTTGCAAACGATCTTGAGCTCCCGTTCAGCGACCTCACGCCGCTGAGCGGGAGGTGCTGCTCAGGACGCAGCGCTCTGAATTGGCGTGTTACGAACGAGCCTCGGACCTGCCATCGACTCCTCGGTTGCCGCCCCAGAGCGACTCTCCGCCCTATTCTCCGCCGCAACGCCGTTACGGGAACGCAATGGGCAGCCTACTGCAGCACATAAACGCGGCATGGTTGAAGAGAAGCCAGTTCGCAAAGCGAAAATAAGGGTCAAAACGCAGGCGAACCGGTGACAAAACCTAATTAATAAATAGAACCTTGAGACAAGGAAGCAAAAAGGCGCAGGCACACCAACGTCATTCGTTTGAATCGTTTGAACCAATCGCCTGACTAGGAGCCCGTTGTCGTCACGCTTCGACGGCGCACTTTAGTTCAATTCTCTGTCGCCGTCTCAAGGGGGTCTCAGGCATCGCTCCCGGCGCGAATATTACCACAAATGTTTAATTGATTGGTGCGGCACCCAAACTTCTCTTCGGGCTGAAGCTTGGTCAACAGTGTCTCAGACGTGCCTGACGCTCAATTCACTCGTGAAATAAAATTTCGAAATTGCCTTCACGGTCCTTTTAAAGCGTCCGCCAAGTTTTTACTCAGTCTTATGGAACACCACTGGAATGATAAATCTTGTATTTTAGAAAAGGGCAGCGTCGTCTCGCTCGTATTGTTCATGACAGGTGGGTTGGGAGCCCCATCTATTTTGATTAGGAATACCTACTTAATATGTTTTATCTCGTACCCTTGTACTAAAGCAGATTAACGCCAGACTTCGTATTTCTGTATAAGATAGTGAACGCTACGCTTGATGCACTTTTGCTTTTCAGTGCAATTTCCATTTGGGTCCTTCAAAAGCGTAAAGGAATTTCATTAATTTTTTTAAGCGCAGGAAGTTGGCGTCCAGTCCCCAAAGACGCGCCTAGAGCTCCTTTATATTAACGATAGGAGTAATTTTGACTTGCTTTCTCCCCTCATAATTTTTAATGGGCCTTGTTGGTCGCATGGGAAACAGCCGTGGTCTGTTGTTTTATGTAGATTCGTGTATTTACTTTTGCTTTTCCAATTTTTTTTGTGTCTGTTATTTCATTGGCTGTAATAAGTGCAACCTATTAAGTCTTTGAGCTGTCTGTGGGCAGATTAAGCGAATAAATATATTTAAAAAAAAACTTCGTTCGGCCAGAATAAGTGGCGTTCTGCCAGGGACATAGGTGCACTGTCCGAAGCAGAGTGTTGCGGGGCAATGGGAAATGACTTGCACGCGAATATGAAATTTGCGAAAAAAGAAGATGAGCACGTGGGCACTGTGCGATTGAGCATTATAAAATATTTAGTGATGCCATCTCACGCATGCGACACAATGTACGATGGAAGTAGGGAGGAATATTCGGTGAGGCACTTCCTGCGGAGTTGATACAGGCAATTGAAAGTCAGGAGAGCTTGCCTCGCCGTTTAAAAATAGGCATTTGCTCGATAATATCTCACGAATCTGCGTCCAGCGATGCACAAGAGAAACTCCACCTTTCTTATTGAAAACTCGTATGCTTCAACTAGCATACCCTCAAAGGACCATCACCCGAAGAAACGTAAAGTATCTTTCTGCTTATGGGGTATTCACACGAGGGAGAAATCCCGGGGATTTCTCGCCGCGCGCGCACCACGAGACGAAAACGCGAGGCTTTTGCACATCGCAAAACCTGATGTTTTTGTCGATTCTATATACAAAGCGAAGACAGTGAAATTTTGTTTTTCGCGGTTTGCTTTATCGTTTTTCATAAAAACATTGGCTCGGTCTTACCACTCTAATGGAGGTACGAATAATATGTAACTGCCTCTCTGCTACGGTACACACTAAAAAGTTTGATTATGGTGGTGAATTCTCTGAAGTTGCCGAGTCTTTACTCATTTTACAGCGATGGAAGTTATGGGTTCCTCCCACCACTGCAAATGACGGCCGTCGTAGATGTTTTCGTAGATTTTGTTGTTGGTGATGTAGGGCGTCCGTCGTTGACGTTATCAAATCCTTGAAAAAAATCGTTCGCCGCCCGCTGGAGTCGTACCTGCGTCCGCTGCACATGAAGCTGAGGCGTGACCACTGAGCCAGGCTTTAGCGTTAACAACCCGCTTTAAACTTAGGCGTTTTGTTGTACCCGATGCCCACTGCACGCGCTCTCTGCCAAAGGAAATTAAAAACAACAAAATACCCTGTGAAAAAAAAGTAAGAACATTCGGAAACAAAGTGAGACAAAACATAATCGTTCGCAACAAGGCAGATGTCGATTATTTCCAGAACGAGATTGTTCACGTATTTCACGGTGCGTGAACGCGACGCCGAGGCCCAAGGATTTCGCCGTGACGTGTTGCATATATCGCTGTGACTGTACTGAGGATTAAGGCAGGCCTTCCATTTTATTTTTGTATTTTATCCTTACTTTTTATTTCTTCATTGTGAACTTTCCTGTCTTGTCTGCAATACGCCTCAAGCCGTCAAGTCTCACAGCGTCTCTGTCAAACAAAAACAGAAGTTTTTTTTTCTTTTTCTTTTTTGCGTTTCGCATGTGCGTCACTTTGCTTTTTCATCTTGTTTGCGTGTGCTAAGCTGGCAAAATTTTATTTTTACATATCAATTTGTGAGACAACAAAAAATGAAAACAGAAAAAGCTAAGACGAAAGCATCCTTACTGGTTTGATAAGCACTAGAAGCGCTAGCTGTATTTTTTATTATTTAGCTTAAACTTTTGTAGTTCTTTCCGACGCTCTGCAACCGCGCGTAGACAGGGGCTGACAAACGTTTTTAAACGATCGTGGCTCGTGCATGCTCGAACGCTGCAGTGCCGCTTTAGGCTGGATGCAAGGGTTGCACGGTGGGGTCTTAGGGCTAGGTTTACTCATTTGCAACGGTTGTGTTCGCATGCAACCGAAAGAACCGTAACGACCAAAAGACCACAAAAACTGTGACTCATAGAATGCTTCGATCAGCTGGCTACCCCTTCGATCGCTTGGCATGCTGCATATGGCGAATACTTTGTGCTGGGGACTTTGCCGTTACGGTCGTTCAGGTTGCATGCGAACGCAACCAACGCAGATGTGTGAACCAGCTTTACGCACGCGCTTGAGCGCGCCCGAGGTAGAGAGGTGCGGGCCTATTACGTCTGTTCACAAGGCCCCTGAATACCCTTTGTAGTTTACAATTTTATTCGCAGCAATCATGGGCGGAATCTTAACTAATCCTGCCATTGTGGAAAAAGCAAGGACAAGAATGAACGCCCGAAGCATATACGTACGTAAGCTATCCTGAATTGGGCCCTTCGTTACGACACACATTCCTGTTTCATTGGGTTCCTTATTTATGTCTCTCAACGGTGTGACATTTCAGATAGTTTACGGCGGAGGCGAGACCAGTCCGGTCATCTCGTGCACGGATCCGGATGAACCAACGGATCGCTGGATTCGAACGGTTGGAAAGCCGCTGGATCACGTCGAGGTCGGTATACACCGGTCGCCGGTCACTTTCCGCAAAGGATAACAGGAATCGTTGTTTTGTTTTAATACGGATATTCAACCTGCGATATCAATAATCTATGAAACTGTCGGGCTGTAGCCTGCTTGAAGGGTGACACACATTAGCGAAAAAACGTCTGAAGTGTTGTACAACGGGTCAGAGGAATGGCCGTGTTTGGCAAGACGCACTGTGGTCCCCGGGTCAAGTCAAATTCCTCGCGGATGTGCCTCACCTTTAAAGATAATCTGTGGAAGTTTCTACGAACTGTAAATGTGGCAAGATGTCTATCTTTTGTAACCACGATAACGTCAGCTCGGGACCTTAACAAGAAACACAAATAAAAGTCTCAACAAGCTACGCAGAATATTAATAATATAAAAAAACTAAAAAAGGCAAGGAAGTTTTTTGTTTTTGTTTTGAAGGAAGTGTTTGTGTTATTCCTTTTTTATGCTTTATGTGTACATTATTTGTCGCCAACACGCGATTAAGCTATTTTACAAACGGCACATTGCGAACGTTCGAGGCGAGCACGTTCAAAGCTGCCGAATTACTCGACGTCTTTGATTGAAAAGAAAGAAAAGCAACACCAGAGAGAAGCTTAAATTCCACATATCGCAGACAAACTTCAACAACGTACACCGCATTCGGCATCAAGTAGCTTCCAGGTCCTGCGCATAATGGACTGCTGGCTAAAGAGTTTCTAACTTTCTAGTTTTTAGATTTGAGGTTTTTGAGGGAATTTTGATTACGCATGGTTGGGCACAATCGCCACACAAATGTATCTTGATAATATCTTGGAGGGTATTTCTTTATCGCTAAAATTTTTTTTTTATCTATTTTATTTTCGTTCCTGAATACATTATCGCCTATCTTTATGATAGTGCCATCACCTCAGGGGCTGTTATACTTTCTTGCAATTTTCGAGGGAATGTTTCACTTACATCACAAATTCAAGCCCTATTTTTTTAACAAGAGGAGGGTGGAATATTACATGAAGGCAACACAGGGGATTAAATACGAGAGATGATCAATACGTTTTGCCTCCTAGGTTTTAAATAATTTATTCAATAATAGAATTGAAATATGTTAAATAAAAACAAAAATCGGAATTTTCTCTTTCACAGGAGCACATAATATTTCAATATTGTCCCCAGAGGTGGCGATGGACTTCCGCTATTGGTGCACTTGTCACCACATGCTCTCGTAGATAATTGAGGGCGGCGGTTGATGAGACCAACGCCACGCTGGAGGAGCTGTAGTTCCAAAATGTTTTGCCTCAGTCACCTTAGAGCCCGGTGTTAAGATAAAAAAACATGGTTTATAGCTCGTCGGAACAGCAGCACTTGCCAAGCCCCTCGTAGCCCCGTCGTCCTTCTCTTCTTCTGGCTCTACACCAGCTAGTCCCTTCACGTGCGGCTACCGCCCTGTCACCTGCAGCTCCCTTATTACAACTGTCACACTCCTCCCCCTTAACTCACAGTGTCAATCAAGGAGAGCACTGTATCGGAGGTCTGCGCTGTCTAGTTGAACGTCTCAAAGTGTCATTTCTCAAAGGTTCGGCCTGCACATCCTGTGCTGACCATTCCCGCACCGCACTCGGAGTCTGTATAGCGCCTCTAGACACACAAGAACCATCCATGTCACGCACACGCTCACTTGGTAGGCTTACTACACTGTATAATGTAATTGTCTGCCTAGCTACGCTGTCATCGGGCTGCATGAGGGTTTGTTGTCCAAGAGGCATGTTCACTACACTCCCCAATGGTGGATGCACATCCATGTTGTCTTGTGCACTCTCCAATGGCTGCTGCACATTCAAGGTGTCTTGTGGTGGGACTGGGGTTCGTTGCCTCAGGTGATCCCCGTGGCGATTCCAGGTGCCACCCTCTTCCAGTATTACTCGTGCGGACGATGCACTGGTGGGATGCTCAGCTATCGCAGGGACCCAACGATCTCCGGGCCTGAAATTTCGAGCCCCGACACGATCACCAGGCTGTGGTAATCCGTCTTTTCTTGCCGATTTATCGGCTCTCCCCTTCTGCTGTAGCTGCTTGAACACTACTCTGACTCGGATATCTGGGTGCAGCAGGTCCAGGGGAGTTTTTAGGCGTCGCCCCATCAACAACTCTGCTGGTGTTCGTCCGGTCAGGTAATGTGGCGTCGTTCTGTAATTAAAAAATAATTCTTGAAATCTTGACTTCGAAACATCCTGGTTCAGCTTTAGCTTTTCTTTTATCATTTGTACCACCCTCTCTGCAGCGCCGTTTGAGGCAGGGTGATACGGTGTAATAGTAATAGCACGAACTCCATTTCTTGTCAGGAATTTTTTGTAATTCCGCACTGACGAACTCCGGGCCGTTATCACTTACGATCACATCAGGTAGGCCGTGTGTGGCAAAGATTGATCTCAAGCACTCCACTGTGGCCTAAGCCGATGGTGAGGGCACCCGGTGCACTTCCACCAACTTGGATAATGCACCAACTAGCACCAAGAAATAGATTCCCTGAAACGGCCCCCCAAAGTCAACATGTCGACGTGTCTATGCATTTTCCGGGAATGGCAATGGTGTTTGTTGCACCGACCTCGGTGCCCGCCGGTGAACTTGGCATATGGTACAACCATTTACTTTGTTTTCCATAGCCTCGTCTATGACTGGCCACCAAACATGGCTCCGAGCGACCATTTTAATTTTCTCAATACCCGGATGTGTTTCGTGTAGCACAATCAACACCGCTGGCCTTAGTGATGTTGGTACTACCATTTGGCAACCCCACAATACACAACCGTCCTGCACTGAACATTCCTCTAGTCGACATGAGAACGTCCTCAAATCAGCAGATTCCGGCAGACGCTTCCCAGACCACAAAGCATCTCGTGCTGTTGACACTATGGGATCCTTATTTGTAGCCTGGGCTACCGCTGCTGCCGACAACAACGACGGAAACGCCTTTTCTAGCATGAACACTTCCCCAGCGATGTGGTCCTTGAACGAGGATCCAGGCAGTGGCAGCCGACTCAGCCCATCGGCATTTCCTTGATTGACCCGTGGTCTATATACCAGTCGATAGCAGTAAGCGCTCAACGTTAACGCCCATCGAAGCACTCGAGGAGAGCACTGTTGTGGGATTCCCCGATCATGTCGTAGAAGACCTAGAATGGCTTGTGGTCAGTGCAAATGTCGAATTGTCGACCCCACACGAATTGGTTGAATTTTGTCACTCCGCATATTACGGCCAGGGCCTCTTTATCTAGTTGGCTATAGTTTTTTTCAGCTGCGGTTAGACGCCTGGATGCAAAAGCAATAGGTATTTCTTTCCCGGAACTAACTTGTTCTGTGCGCCAATACCGAACCAACATCATATGGTGACGTATCGCAGCATAGTACCACTGGCTGGCTCGGGTCATAATACACTAGCACTGATGCAGACGTGAACATCGCTTTGCTTGTATTGAACGCCGCTAGTTCCTCAGCGCCCCAACTCCAGGCCTCCCCTTTTTTCAGCAGTTTATGAAGGGGATGCAACACCGATGACACGTTTGGCATAAACTTCCGGTAAAAGTTTAGTAATCCAAGGTAGCTCTGTAGTTCTTTGACATTCGAGGGTTCTGGAGCCTCGATTACCGCTTCGATTTTTTCGGGTGCGGGGTGAATTCCTTCAGCGTCAATTATGTGTCCCAAATATTACACACTTCTTTGGAAAAGAGAACACTTTGCCAGTTTGAGTTTCAACCCGGCCTCACTTAACTTCTCTAAGACTGCCTCCAGATTCTGGCAGTGGTCATTTTCTGTTGCCCCTGTGGCCAAGATGTCGTCAAAATAGACAATGGTGCCGTTACAATCTCGTAGAAGATTTTCAATTTCTCTTTGAAATATGGCGGGAGCCAACGCTACTCCGAAAGGCAGCCTGTTGTATTGAAACAGTCCGTTCTGCGTGTTAATTGTGACAAACTTCTTAACTGCCGGCTCCAGTTCAATCTGCTGGTACGCATCGCGGAGATCTAGCTTAGAGAACGTTATTTCCCCAGCAAGCTTCGCCCACATCTCTTCCAGTCTCTGTACCGGATACACTTCTGTAATAGCCACTTGGTTAACTGTAAGTTTAAAGTCGCCACAAATTCGTATCCTACCATCCTTCTTTAGTACAGGTACGAGAGGCGCCGCCCACTCTGACGTTCGTACGGGGTCAAAATCCCGTCGCGCTGTGAGCGTTGCAACTCTTGCGCTACCAGGTCTTGCAACGCAAAAGGTACAGTTCGCGGTCGAAAAACCTGGGTCTGGTTCCCTCCGGTACGCTGATAGTCGCTTTCATTCCTTTCAGCGTCCATAACCCTTCAGAAAGCACTGACTGAAATTTGCCTGCCAACTCTTCAGTGCTGCTCACCTGATGCAACACGAGGTCCACTTTTCCATTTTGTGCGGGAATTGTCTTCCAGGACCTAGAGCACATGTGCTTCACTTCCATTAATTTTGTTTTGTTTATTCACTGCACACACAAAAACAATTATAGTTTGTGTTTTTACCAAAATGCTTTGTTATCATGAAGAGAAACAATTGGCTTTGGAAGGTTTCGTCTGACAGCTTACCTTTTGTCCTGCTGATGACATTTCCAGCCAGGCTAAAAGCACGTTCGAAAGAGGCATTGGACGGAACGGCCATGTTGTACTTCAAAACACACATGGTTTATGGCTGAGTTTTTGTGGGCATACATCGCAGATGTACCGTTTTTACTTTGAACACTTGCCCTGTTTCAGTTCTGTTTGCAGACATAGTGCTTCCTTCATCCTTGTAGGTATTTGTCGTCAAAAGATGGAAGAATTACTAAGGTTTCTTGAACGCTTCGGATCTTATAGGACTTGAAAATCTCGAGATAACAGTAAAGGCATCTTATCTTGCTCATCGTACACAATTCGTTCATATTAACGGCTACTGCCCTGATGTAAACACATGTTATCCGGAGTTCCACATGAGAGTATTTTGGAACTGTTTCTGTTTAACTGACATGTAAACGATATTGTAAACCTGAACGAAAATATTACAGATTTAATTTATGCTGATGATACAGGTTTACTTTTCTCAAGCAACTGCTGTTTCCATTTAGTAATTAGTTGCAAAAACAAACTATCAAGGACCTTGTTATTTGGAGTTGCTTTGATGCCTTGCAAACTAATTATAACAAAGCAAACTCAATTTCATTTGGCCCTAAAAAGAAGAAATATGATATGACTAGTCTTATTATTTTAAACTCAACAAAACTAGATGTTATTTATGGTTTTAAGTCGCTTGGTTTTATTCCCATAAATCAAATAAGATAGGATGAACGTGTAAAATATATTTTGGTAAAACTGCCAAGCGCTGTTTGCGCAATGGACCGTCACCTTGAAATCCTACGACAAAATGTTAAATTACAAATTTATAATTAATTATCTTTTTCTCACATGAATTATTGGCATCTAGTAGTAGTTTGTCGGTATACCACAAATACCAGTTTAAAAAGATTAGTGTCTTACTGAAAAACACCCTAAGAACCATCTGTAATGTGTCATATGACCATCCTAGCAAACCTCTTTTTAAGGAATTTAGTAACATACCTGTAAATATTATCTGTATAAATGTCGACGTTGGGGAGGGGGGGGTGCATGACCTATAAAAGATACGTGCAAAAAATTATCATATTTTCCTTGAACTTGTGTTTTAACACCAGGGGTGACAAAATATCCCACCTGAAAAACGGAGTACTGGAAGCTTGAAAATTATAAAGCAACATACTGTGAGAAAATGTTGCCAAGCGCACTTCCTAAATTATTTAACTACTTCGTAACCCAAAACATATATCTCTCTACTATATCAGTACAATATCTCCGAGAATAGGTTTCTTTAAATATGACTCTACAGTAAATGTATGTTGACAACCGTAGAAACGTTTTTGTAATAAACGTGTTACTATTTTTCGTCAGCACTGAACTATACGGGTCCTTTATATATTCTTGTTGTAAGCAGTATTTTTTGTCTATATATATATCTTTGAACATTTTATTGGTTTATTTTTTATTGCTCCATTTTCATGCGTTTATTATTTTGTGCCACTGCTGCCAAATGTAAGGAATGGGGGGGGGGGGCTTGCTAAGCCGCATTGTGATTCTTTTTTCTCGGTCACCTTCTGTCATTCACTGTTTTGATGGAACATAAACATTATTACACATTGCTATACATGTACATCTAGGAAGAAGCGGCGACGCATAGCGCTGGCTGCCCAAAGCGACCGCTGGGGCTCCTTTTCTTTAGTATACCTTATTTTCCCGCCACTGCAGTAGTTTGTTTGACAACTGATTCCCTAAAAGTCCCTAATCTATCCGTTTTCGGTTTTTCCCCACTAAAACAAATCCTCAGAATCAACTAGCAAAAGAGGAAATCATGACCATCTGCAAAGAGGCAGCTGCATTTTGTTATCACCTTGGCAAAGTTGTGTGGGCTTAATGAACGAGAGTTCCTAAGAGAAGGTGGGAGAAGGGGGGAGGCCGTTTTTTCAAGGCCCAAAGTGGATGTCTCCTGGATTTTAAGGAGACATAGACGCCATTGTCCGGATACTTCGGGGCTTCTACACACGCTGTTTCTTTTCCGTACTTTCGACAGTTGTAGGAGTGGCGCCGTCTAGCTTCTTTCCGCGATTATTCAGCCCCACTTGAAAACGCATTTCTATACACCCTTTCGCGTTCCCGTCAAGTTCCAAGTAATGTCGAGGGAAAGTCTGCCCGATAGCAACAAGACACATATATAAATTATTATTGAGGCTCTGAAATCATAACCTGATATATGAAATTTTGTATTTGAGTGCTCCCTATTTTACACATATAAAGTGATTTTTTCACTGCGTTTTTTTCTTTTTCTTGGCGCGAACGTATTTTGGTGATGAGCAGACCTGCCGTTAAATTTATTAAGTTGTATGTTGAGAGTAACTCGGAAAAATGTATTTTAACTAATATGCTTCTAACCGAACTAAACAGGTAACTGAAATTAGAGGATGTTACTCAAACCTAGTTAAATTACGCACGAAGGTGCTCATAATCTTTAAATGAGAACAGTCATAAAATAGATAGCGCCTTTCATTACTGCAGGTGAAGGTTGTGGACGCCGAAGGGAACATTGTTCCTTTTAACACGAGTGGAGAGCTGTGCACCCGAGGCCCCCATGTCTTCAATGGCTACCTCAACGATGACGCGAAGACAAAGGAAGCCATCCGAAACGGCTGGTATCATACGGGGTAAGGAACGCATACCCGTCGGCCGCAGTTTCGATAGCTATAAGTGAACCTTACACCTTACGATACAATAAATACTTGTAGGTAGCATGGTGGGTACTACCAAGACCACCTGCTAAAGTAGAAGTTGCGAACCGGCCAAGCCAGACATTATTTAATCGAAGACCTATATGTGCAGAGGGTGTTTTCCTCTAAGAGTGACATTAATGAAAAAAAAGCTGTGAAAGATAATTTTGTGCGGTTTCTGCAGGTGAGTTAAATGGCCAGCGGGACTTCGTATAGGAGGCTAATCCTGTTGATCAGTCGGCTAATTAAGTGAAATTTGTTCATCAAGCTTTTATATTGTGAAAATTGACGTATGATTTTAATTCTAAACTTGCTGAGCGTCATACAAAACCAATAAATCGATAACATTTAGAAATGCTGCCGCGCGCGTGACTAGCCATGTTGGTAGCGTGATTTTTTCCCCGTGGATAGCCAGAGTTTGAAGCGCATCGATGCACGTCGTTTTATATTTTTTTATGTCAACGTGGGTTGCTCTAGAACAGGGTTCGGCAACCCACGGCCCGCAGGAGCAGTTTCATGCGGCCCCGGCACGACCCCTGAGAAGGACCTCCCTCCCTCCCCCTCCGTGCAGCTTCCTCACAGACCCAAGCACCATACAGAAGTTAGCACAACAAATGGGGTTAGACAGCAACAAGGAGCACTTTCAAGCAGAGGTCGGCATTTTAGGTCGCCCTCACTCACCCTCACAGCCACACTCACCTAAGCCCATCACTCACTCTCACCCTCACAGCTACACTCACCCTCAACCCCTCACTCACCCTCACCCTCACAGCTACACACACCCTCAGCCCCTCACTCACTCACACCTCACAGTCACACCCACCTTCAGCCCTTCACTCACCATCACTGAACCTCATGATCCTCACGCCTTTCACGCACTCATAGCCCTCACGCCACTCACTGCCCTCACGCCCCTCACGCACTCATGGCCCTCACGCCACTCAAAGCCCTCACGCCCCTCACGCACTCATACCCCTCACGCCCCTCACGCACTCATGGCCCTCACGCCACTCACCACCCTCACGCCCCTCACGCGCTCATGGCCCTCACGCCACTCACCGCCCTTACACCCCTCACGCACTCATGGCCCTCACGCAACTCACCACCCTCACGCCCCTCACGCACTCGTGCCCCTCACGCCCCTCACGCACTCGTGGCCCTCACGCCACTCACCGCCCTCACGCACTCATGGCGCTCACGCCACTCACCGCTCTCACGCCCCTCACGCACTCATGGCCCTCACGCCACTCACCGCCTTCATACCCCTCACGCACTCATGGCCCTCACACCCTTTACGCACTCACCGCCCTCACGGCCCTCACGCACTCATGGCCCTCACGTCGCTGAGGCCCGCTTCATACGGGGCAATTTCGCTCAGAAACTTGACGTCGCAACACCAGCAACACGGGCCGCCCCCGTTCACACGCAGCAACCAACTGCTGCAATTCGCCATCATCATCATGAACTTTTATTTTTGTTGCACTATTTAGACAAACAATAGCGCGCTATAAACGTGTTTTTATGCATTTAAATCTCGTTGAGAATACAAATACAACTTTCTGAAACAGTTTATTTTCAAAAACGATCAGTTTCAAACCAGAACCAAGTCTTTTATTGTCATCATCACCGGCACGAGGTATTACGTGAAAATATCGCGTCCCTGATTGAATGCAGCCGCTTTAACTGTCTTCGAATTGCTCTGAGTTGCACGCTTGTTTCGAGCCGGACACGATCACAGCAATTCGTGTCGATCTAGGGAAATCTAGGGAACAACCCGCCAGCAACACTAAAATTCCTGAGAAAGTTGCTCCCTTTGAAGGGGGCCTCACACACTCACCGGCCTCACGCCCCTCACGCACTCATGGCCCTCACACCCCTCACTCACTCACCGCCCTAACGGCCATCACGCACTCATACCCCTCACGGCCCCTATGCCGCTCACACACTGAGCACCCTCGCGCACTCATGGCCCTCACAGCCCTCACGCACTCACCGCCCTCTCTGCCCTCACGGCCCTCACGCCACTCACGCACTCACTGCCCTCACGCCCCTCACGCACTCATTGCCCTCACGGCCCTGACGCACTCACGGTCCTCACAGCCCTCACGGCCCTCACGCACCCTCACACTCATAAATTTTCCTGGTTCGAAAACTCACTCACCCTCACCCCACCTGTGAAGATGAGGGTGAGTGAGGGTGAGTGAGGTTTGCCAAGGTATGCTTCCAAGTGGCATTGTCCAATATCCCCATATTTTGGGAGAGAACGTCAATTCACTTCCTTGTGCCATTTTTTTTTCTGCGCTCCCCCCCCCCTCCCCTGTCTTCGCGACTTGCCGTCAGGCCCCTCCGTGACGGCTTCATGACGACTCGACGCGATGCTACAAAGGGGTGCCGATCACTGTTCTAGAAGTTTTGAGAATTATGAACGTTGTTCAAGCTTTGGAAGTGCAATCCTCGAACGTTACCCCTAAAAACCTCTAGCCAGCCTTAAAGGGTACAAAAAAAGCTCCCAGGGCCGCACGCCGTCACTCTTTCGCCTGCGACGCTTATTTTTCGCCATTTATTTTTATTATGCAACAGTAATATTAATAATAATAATAATGCCCTTATTGTTCCATCACTTGATGAAAAGAGGCCGGGAAAAAATCTGTGAAGACACCTTGGCGGGTCCCTGGCCCCCTACATTGGAAGAACAGAACGGTTCATGCAAACAAACAAAGTAGTTGAGACAATAATAGCTGATACAGAAAACTCTCCTGGCACAGCACATCAGAACACAAACTTATTTACGCTTTGCGGTTATTGAACACAGTAATTTTGAAGTCCATTCATGATCAGCGAGTCCAGTTGAATGTCGCGATAAATGAAGCTGCTAAGCAAATTTGGTAAAGTTTAGTTTAACATTTGCAGACCATAGTTAGTTTCATATCTAGCATTCCGTTTTTGATGGGTTAGAACGTATCTAGTTTCGTTTTCTCTCTTTTAAGACCAGCAGTCAACCTGTAACTGTACAATTTATGTATAGTTAGAATAGCGTATTTTTTTTAATAAACCAGCAGTATGAGAGTTGTGTGGGGCGTTGTAAACAAACCTAACCATTTTTTGTTGAAGCAGGAATATATTTCTCAACTTTCAGGCCTTGTTCATGCCCCGGATAATGTGGCATTAGATGAGGTAGGAGAAAAAAGAGAGTTGTAGATAATCAGTTTCGCAGAAGTTGGCAAGATAGAGCGGTTGCGGTTTGCTAACCCGACAAGGCAAGATAATTTAGAGATTGCATACTGTACGTGGTAATCCCAGGACATGTTCACAGAAAAAATATCTCCGAGCATTTTAAAGCTATCGACGGTTTCAATGGGCATTATGTTTATGGTTAGGCCAGTTGTGCACGATGCGGCCTGATTTTTCGGAAGAAAGAGAATCTCAATGTAACTCATTGTTTTCCTTTTCATTTTCTGTTCACACGTTTGTTCTGCAGAACTTCACTGCGCAGCACATTAAGCTATGTACTATAACCAACTAGTCCAAATCAAAGTCCAAGAATGACTTTAGTTTTATTAACATTCATGTTTAATGCGTTTGACGTTTCCCAAGACTCTAGTTTCGATAAGGTTCTATTTGCTGGCGCTATCAGTAAATTCGGCTCGTCAGCAGAAACAAATATACTAGTATCGTCCGCATAAATGCGTTGTTCAGTGCTTTGATCTATATTCACTATATCGTCTACATATATATTAAAAAGCAAGTGATCTAATATGTTTTCTTGAGGTTCACCTGGCGCGTTGGGTATAGTGGAAGAGGAATAGCCGTTTAGGCATACGTACTGCTGTCGATGTTTAAGTTAAGAGTTCAGAAGCATTAAGGTGTCTCCGCAAAAACCGTAATGCTCAAGTTTCTGTGAGAGTATTTTATCATTCAAGCTGTCAATAACTTTGGTAAAGTCGACGAAAACGCTAAGTACTAGCTTTTTATTCTCGAATTGCTCCAGGATATATCATTTTTGTGCTAGGAGGGCCGCTTCTGTCCAAAGATTCTTTCTGAACTAAAATTAAGCTGAGTTGAGTAAACCATTCGCAATCCTCGACAACAGCAGACGGGTTCTTCACAGAGGCCAGACATATGAAACGTGCCCTACTAGCACGCGCCGAATTCCAAGAGCGACACCCTGGCGTACCTATTCTGGCGACATCTAGATCCGAACTTGGTACCAACCTCCCCGGCATTCGCGACGTCACCCATTAAGTTCTCCAGGAAAAGCTGAAGAAGCTAGCTTCCCTCTTCCGCACGCCCGGCCTCACTCTTCATCGCAGAAGTGGTGAGAGCGGAAATTTAGAATGCCTTGCAACCACAGGCCCCCTTCATCGTGGAACCACCCGAAGAGCCAACGGTGACATACGCCTTAGTAGCCCGACGGTCATCACCTGCCACCCGTGCATACCAGGCGCCCCCTCGACGAGACGCCCGATCCCCGCCATACCCCCGACGCCGAGAGTAACGCTCCCCGTACGTCCGCCCGGAGCATTCGGCGCCCAGGAAGACAAACGTGTGGCGAACGCCCGTTGTGCTACCTCTGCTATGAAGCCGACCACATTTGACGGCGGTGACCCTGCGCGCCGGACAACTAACGTCCGGTGCGCCAACGAGAAATCTAAGGATACCTTCGTCACCCGCCGTCTCCAGGTTCAGCCTCACTCTAAAGATCTCGTTCACCGTCACCACGTCGATCAGCATCGTCTATGCCTAGACACCGCTGTGAAATCCTGTCGCCTTATGCTACTCGACGGAAAAACTAAGTGCGGCAATCCCTGGGGGTGGAGTTGCCAAAAATTTACGAAGAAAAACACCTCCTTGAATGTCGCAGAGCTCCCACTCTAACACCAGAAGGCTACTAAGCGACGAGTGTGCAGCGATGTCCAACAATCCCAACGTTGTTATTGACGTCCACGAGTCGTCGGCACTCGTGAACAGGAGGCCGACCTTTTCGTTTTGAGTGAAATGCTTTCTCGCCGTCTTCGCAAGGTGACGACGCCATGAAATGGACCTCAAAAAACGAACGGCCGGAGCGCACCTTATCACTTTAGGCGGAAGATGCTATCTTCGAGTCAAGATCTACCGGGAGACGTGCCCAGTGAAGTTGCTCGTTCCGCAAGAATGTGCGAGGGATGTCATCCTCGGAATGGAAATTCTTTGCGAGTATGGCGCCGTCATCGACCTTGGAGCAAACCAGTTAACGCTGCAAAATACTGTTCTGCCGCCTGTGGAGCCCAAAACGACGTCAATCGGGATCCGTATTGTCGCCGACCATGTGAACTTGCCGCCGCGGTAGAGTGTTTTCGTGCCAGTTATAACGGAAACAGCTTTGTGTTTTGGAGCTCTTCTGGAAGCCAGCGTCCAATTGCTCCTTGAAAAAGAATTTGCGTGGCACGAGGCGTGACGGATTGCCTTAAACGGCGTACAAATGTTCTCGTGACGAACTTGCGAGAGGGGCCGCAGCAACTAACGAAAGGTACCATTGTCGGCCACGTGAAGGAGCTTCATGCGACTGCTACGGTCACCGCAATCTCTGAGCCAACGTCGTTACTGCACAAGAAAACGTCGCCGCCGCGGCTCGATATCCACGCCGTGCACCGAGCTCCAATGCGCCGGCAACTGGTTGATCTTGCTGAATACAGTGACTGTTTTGCACATCGTCGAAAGTTCGCCAGCATCAATGATAAAGCATCGCATTGTTACCGATGGTGACGTGCTCCAAATCTACCAGTCATCGTACCACGTCTCTTTGACAAAAAGGGTAGTCATCCAAGAACAGGTTCAGAAAATGCTCGACAATGAATTCATCTAGCAGTTAAGCAGTCCATGGGCTTCACCACTCGTGCTTGTAAAGAAGATGGACGAAACACTGATGTTCTTTATGGGCTATCGTGAACTCAATGTTCGAACAAAGAAAGACGTCTTCCCGCTTGTCCACATCGATGATACTCTAGACGGTTTCCGCCAATCCCGATAATTTTCGTCGATGAACTAGAAGAATCGCTCCTAGCAGATCGAAGTTGACAAATAGTACCTGGAGAAAAATACCTTCGCCACGCCTGACAGTCTGTATAATTTTAAAGTGATGCCCTTCGGGCTGTGGACGGCGCCGGCGACCTTCTGGCGTATGATGGACACTGTACTAGCATGCTTAATATGGTAGAGCTGTCTCGTCTACCTAGACGACGTTGCGGTGTTCGCCAGCAACTTCGAAAAGTGCTTACGACGACCCCGTGCCGTATTCGAAGCCATT
The DNA here is from genome assembly GCA_037355805.1 of Ixodes ricinus. Classification (NCBI taxonomy): domain Eukaryota; kingdom Metazoa; phylum Arthropoda; class Arachnida; order Ixodida; family Ixodidae; genus Ixodes; species Ixodes ricinus. The sequence continues at coordinate 49,453 of JAZHYW010020683.1, forward strand.
GGGAGGCTGGACCAACTTTCAAGCCAACCAAACGTAGGTTCGCTTATGGTGAGCTCTAGTTTCTAGGCCACGTCTTGAGCAGCGAGTGTGTTCGTCCTGACCCCTAAAGATTCAGGTCGTCGCCTTATTTCTTTTGTGGTGGGACAAGAAGTCCATAAGAAGACTCCTATAGGCCTCTGCGCCAACTACAGGCTCTTCGTTCGAGATATTGCGAAGCTTTCTGCGCCACTGACTTACCTTGGAAATTACGGCGTAATCTTTTAGTGGACAAAAGAGCGCAAACGGGTGTTCGCCGAGCTTAACCGGGGACTTCAGACACCTCCAGTCCTTGGCCAATTCGACCAGCATGCGAAAATATACATTCACATGGATGAGATTAACACGGGGCTTGGCGCGGTGCTGGCTCATATATGGGAGCGATCGGAACGGCTAATTGCCTGTGGCGTCGTTCCTTCTAAACTTGGGATTCTCGCTTTTCTAGTGCCGAGTTCCTTCTTCTTTTCCAACCGGTGGCCTCTCAGATTTCCCAGTGTTCATAAACTTCATATGAACACGTCTGGTTAAAACCTCTGGAGGTCCCGCCGGGAACACACCACTACAATATTATGGGTTATGGTTTGCATTTGTTTAAATCATCGTACATATATTTTAGGTAATTTCTATCGCCCTCCTGCTAATAGCAGTTCTTATGTATCTGAGCTTCTCGATGTCGTCAACACTTTGACTGTCCGTTTCCCAAACACTCCCATCACATTTTTTGGTGACTTTGATCACGCTAATATTATTTGGTCAAGCGACGGCCATCGCCTCAGTACATTTTCCAAGGAATCTCTAAGCTTTTGTAATCATTTAGTTGATCTCAAGGTCAAAGGCAACCTATTAGAATTACTAAATCTATGGCCAGAGTGTTGTATCTTGTGTTGACGACATCACGTGAGCTCATATTGCCCATTACTCACCTACCTAATCTCAGTGATTATACTATGTAGTGTGCTTTTTTTAACATTCCCGGGGCCGCTCTCCAGTTCCTGTAAAACACGTCCTCGACTATGCCCGAGCGGTTGTCGTCGCAACTAACAATGAAATAGAAACCGTTTTAAGTTATTACTCGCGTGACGTTCCTGAGCGTTCTGTTGACTCTAATTGGATGTTATATAAAATTCAAGTTGCTTCGCTTTGAAGTAATCAAAATCCGGTACGAACAATAGGGAACCGTAATAAGTCCCCATGGTTCAATGCGATGCTAAAAAAACCAATAAAAAAAGAGACTGCTTCGGGCTTCAAAACTATCAGTTATCCCAACGCCAAGCACCGCTCGGCAGCTTATCATTCTGCCGCTTCTTTACTTAAAACTTGAATTACTGAAGCCAAACTCCATTTCTTCAGTTGCATTTTACTCTCTATGTTGCACCCTAACCATCTCAGTTTTGGAATGCAGTAAATTTCTCGGAAAGACCTGCTCTACAGCTAAAAGATAATGATGTCGAAATGTTAGAACCAAATGAATGTTCAAGTGTACTAAACTATACATTCACGCAATCCTTCTAGAGTGTCAACAAATCTTTCTATCAAGATCTGCATCAATTGAGTTTTGGTGCCGCGGATGCGATTGTCATAGAGTGTGCCGACATTGTAAAAATCATTGATAACCTTAAAATATCGTCATCATGTGGCGCTGATAACATTATTTTGAAGTTTTTAAAGAACAGTGGAATCTATTCCACTAGAACATTATCAAAACGTTTCCGGCAGTCAATCGAGCTTGGCACTCTTCCAGAAGACTTGAAGGTGGAAAGGGCGATTGCTATCTATAAAAGTGACGATAAATGAAGTCCTAGTAATTGCCGTCCAATTATCTTGACAAGCATTCTTTACAATATTCTAGAACACATACTATATTTCCATTTAGTTATTTTTTAAGTTCTCATGCCTTTTGGTTACCTGCTCAACACGGCTTCAAAAATGGTTTTCATGCGAGTGTCAACTATTCACTCTTAACAAATATATATATGCCTCAATAGATAATTAATCTCAGGTTGATTGCATAATCTTAGATTTTGCTAAACCATTTGGTAAGATTTCACATAGTCTCCCTTTATATAAATTCTGTACCCTAAACATTGATTGTCATGTATTCGCTTGGAGGACACCTTTCTGACTAACCGCTTACAATTTGTTTCTGTGAAGAGAAATGACGCTCGCTTGGCACGTTACTTCTGGTGTCCCCATGGTTCAGTCCTAGACCCCATTTTGTTCCTGATCTTTATTAACGACCTTCCAGCCCACGTCTGATTTTTCATGGGACTGTTCGCCGACGGTTTTGTAATATACTCTGAGGAACTAATGATTCTGATATCCAGTAATTTCAAACTGACCTTAACGATGTTTCTTCCTGGTGTCATAGACGGCAAATGAAACTTAAGATTAAAAAGTGTAAATTCTTGAGAGTATCACGTGAAAATAACACTTGTCTTTTTTACCGCATCAAAAGCGTTACTTTAGACTTCATTTTTGTATAAATAACTTGGCGTACACATAACTAATAAGCTAACGGGGAACACTCATATTGAATATGTAACTAACACTGCTAACCGCATGCTCGGCTTCCACAAAAGAAACTTTTATCTTGCACCGCTCTCCTAAAGGGATACTACAACGAAATTTTGGTGCTAATTTTTTGGTCTATATGTGTTCAAAGGAGCAGTACCACATCGAACATACCGATATCTTGTTAAAACAGTCTCGAAAAGGAATGTTAAAACGAATTAAACAATTAGCAAAGAGCACCTAGTGGATGTCGCTAAAGCCTCGTTTGTAATGACCGTCTAGGAACCTTGACAGCTAGTGACGTGAAATCGTCTCGCCTCCGGCCACGACGAGAGAAGAGGGAAGGAGGAACTCCCCTCTTCCCGAGAATGCCTTTTGTGTTTCGCAGAAGTCGCTATTGTCCCCCTACAAGATTATAGAAGATTAACCCGTCACTCAAAATCCTTACAAAAGCAGCCGCTTCGGTGGCTAAAACGACTAGGCAATCCTCTCGGACGTCAGCCTCGCCGTAGCTTTGCTCGTCCCGAGACGACCTACGTCACGATTGCGTTGGATGTCACGTGGTCTCTGCTGGGCCTTCTCCGAGCGCTTGCCAGAGTGGGCCGTTTATAACGAAAAATACAGCCATCAGGCTCGAAATACAAACGTGCGATTGTCCTTTACGAATATTGTGGATCATATTCAACCTATTTCTCAACACGACGGGAATATTTCAAATTTCGTTGAAGTATCCCTTTAAAACTGCTCCTTTATAAGTCCTTAGTTCGCAGTAAGCTCGAATACGCAGCCACTATCGGGGATCCTTCTAAATCTGTTGCATTATCACTAGAAGCCGTTCAAAACCGTTCCGTTCGTTTCATACTACATAACTATCATCGCACATCAAGCGACACAGCAATGAAAATAACTTTAGGGCTGCCAGACCTCTCCCTCCGCAGAAACGTATCCCGGCTTTGCTCACTTCATAAGGTCTACACGATAACCCTTCATAACGTCAGCATCTCTTAACACAACCATCCTATCTCTCATCACGTGCCAATCATGAATATAATGTAAGCATCCACCTTTGTCACTATATTCAAGTTCTAGTCAGTATTTTATACCCACGATATCTTTGGAATGGAATCGCCTTCCCACACCTATTGCCGACATAATCGAAAGCACCGAACTTAACGTCGCCATTTGTGAGTTTTTGTGCTAGGATTAACAGTTTTTTTATTCCGTTTACGTGTCTCTAAATAGTTTTTTTGTATATATTTAGACGCTTTAACTGTTTTATACTCACCTTCCGCTTTTTTGTGTGTTATTTAGACGCTTTTTGTTGATTCCGGTCTGTAATGACTTCGGGAAATGAGGGAGAAAATAAATATATAAATATATAAATAACGGTACTTGGCCATAGAGCAATTTCCACACGTTTCGGGCTCGTCGCATTCCGTGATGTGAAGAAAATAATTTTTCGTTTGAAAATTAGAGAAGGTTTTTTTGTGTGTACGGCATTTACCCACAGTAATTATCAATATCAAGAACATCCAACCCCCGGTTAGTCTTTCAAGACGAGGTCATTGAGGATAGTCGGAAAACTGACTGCACTCAAAAACATGTTGTGTTTCAAAGACAGTTTTTGTTTCCATTATCCAGTTGCATTTAGAGACATGTCATTATTCTAAAGAAATATTATTTATCAAACGTCAGAGCTTGCACCAGTGCGCGTCTGAATATTTACGAGGCACGCTTTTTTGAGGATCCTTTTAGCAGCGATTCACTTATACATGTAAATAGCAAGGTGGGGAGAATCAGGATCTAGGTAATTAATCCTTTAATGCATAAATTATAATGACCATACAGAAGAAACAAAAAAAAGCTATTTTGGGACATTCATTTAAACCATAGGTTATGTTAGTAAAAGAAAATTTATTCAAAAACGAAACTTCCAAAAAAACAGAACAGACGTGTTCTAAGCTGAGGACGACATACGTTGGAGTAGTTGAGACAGACTTGTTAGAACTGTATGATTTCTGAATTAGAATACTATACAAAATCCTTAGGAACTGGAAAATTAACAACGTCTCACAATGCACAAAACCATTCAAAATACTTGGGAGAAGTGGAACATCGCGCAACGAACACAACTACATCAGCCTTCTCACAGACATCACGGACGACATCCTCTGCACCCGGCCATTCTTCAGCACTGCTGACGTCAAGGCCATCCTCAGATACATTAGCTATGTCTAAAATTGGGTCAAATGTTTCTCTTCTGAGGGACCACTTTTGTCTAGATTTTTTTTTATTCCACCGTCAGAGTACAGAGCGATACAAAACTCGCATTTGTACAAGTCAACGTGTTTTGCGGACAATAGTCGAAACCGCGCGAGCCAGATGAGAGCAGTGTTACTGCATAGTGTGCCCTTTAAGGCGCGTAAACAAAACCAATGGAAAAAAAAATATATCTAAATTTTGCTCGCTAATAATTCATTCATGACTAGAGCAATCTGAAATAATTGTTTTCCAATGGTCAGGAAATACATTGCAGTAAAAAAAATGCTTTACTTTTACAAACTGTTGCTTGGCAATGCTGCGAGTGGAGACGAAGTCTTATACAATCTGGGTGACCGCCAGCAACTGATGTTATCTATCGGCAAGCTGGTAAAGCTATTTTTGTCCTCACTTGAGGACACCATGTCTCAAACTAGGGTGTCAGACTCTTCTCAGTAAAGAAAAATATCTGTCCGCACATTTGAACAAGATGCATAAGGGTTCGAAATATTATTGCATATTCATGCATGTGCGGCTGTAACACGAAAGCAACATTGCCTACCCGAGCAGATTAGGTGCCACATTTTTTTTGTATCTAATGAAACAAATACTGAAATATTTTACACCATTTGATAAAGTTGCAAAACGCCCCCCTCCTTACCCCTCTCACCTCTCCCTTATCTTCCTCTCACCTAAAATATTTCTTGGGTAACCGAATGAGGCTCTCAGGAGCTAGGGGTTGGGGAATATGAATGTTGAAGACAATACAACTTGCGCCTACACCTCTAGATCATTGTTTATTCAAACTAATTAGTGAATGCAAACTAAAAATTAATATTCATTTGAAATTATTGAGTTATTTTAGTAGAAAACATAACTTCCTACATCTAGTTTGTAAGTGTTTGTATTTCCCATATTAGAAAGTTTGAACACAATAACAGATTGTCTGAGAATCAAGAATAGCGAAGGCATCTTACACCGATGGCCATTTTATTCCAAAAACGATAAAGCGTTACATTTATGGTTCACAAAATTAGAAGATTACAACGTTCCATATTTAATTGGTATGTACTGTGCTAGGGCTTATCATGGTTATTAGCATAAGACATTAAGATATGCGAGACCAAATAAATATATCCGTATTAATATGATACGCACAAAGTACTTAAAAAACTAATTCTTCCAGAAAAAAAAATATTTACCAGGCAGTTATTTTACACAAACGTATTTCTTCGAATGATAATAAATATGAAGATAGACCGTTCTGAAGTATTTCTACTAGACAACAAATTGCAGAGCCAACCGTCCTGCCATTAAGGTGAAGTTTGCGGTATTATATTATGCAGAAACAAAAGACCAACCCATTGTGGTGCATTTTTAATCTACAAATATTTACACGTAAATAAATCACGCTGCAGACACTTGCTCCATACTTGCACAAAGTTGTCGCGAATGCTTGAAACTAACAGTGCGCACAGTAACGAATGCTTCTTCACGACACTTTCGATGATGAGCCTTTGTACCCCAACAAAATGCGCCATTCTCAAGCGCATGACCAACGCACGAAAGCAGTTAATCGAAACAAGCCAAAAGACAAAACATTTCGTCACTTGGCGACGTGACGGCTGGCGCCGAAATAGTTAAAGACGGCGGCGACGATGGCGGGGCTGTAAACTACGCCAAACCTGCGCGCAACACGAGCGCCAGCGCCGCGACTGCGGTGAGAACGAGAACTATTTCTGAGTGAGTGAGCGTGATGACCGTTATGAGTTATGAGTGTGGTGACCTTGATAAGATGTGAATAAAATAACAGTGATGAGCTGCAAGTGTGATTACCCTGATGACCTGTGTGTGTAATGCCCGTGATGAGCTATGAAGGATTACCCCTGATCGTGATGACCGTTACTATGAGGGTGAGTGACTTGTTGTTTTGTGCTTAACCTCGATGGTGAATGTACGGGATGACCTTGTATTAAATAAATCCTGATTGTGTTTGGCAGTCCTTTTGGTTTGTAGTTCAAACGTGATGTTGAGTGAGTCATGATCTTGTTTTGAATAAATCGTGATAATGAGTGGGCGTGATCTCTGGTTTTCTTGAATCTTGATGATGAGTATGTATGATGAACCTGTATGGAATTAATCGTGGCTGTGAGTTTGAGTGAGGTCGGCTGAAAATGTCTATCTATACTGTTTGCTACTTTCGGCTGTTTATTTAAGTGATAGATTTCGTATTTGCAGTGATGAACATCTTCGTAACATAGCGACATTTTTCTATGAAGAAAAATGCAATGCGAGCAAAAATTGGTTATCCTCCAATGCAGCATTTCTTATTTTCATTAAGAGTTTCTGTCCCCAAACACAGTCGAGTGAAATCGCCTTACATTACTCAGTCTCAGCAGCTCTCGCTTCAGGAATTTGCATTGACTAATTTCTTAAAAGAAGACGAAACTCCTAATAAACTGTTTTACTTGCTTGGAGAGAACAGGTATAGCCCCCAAAAAGTAATAATTTTGTCACAAAAAATCTAATGAAGTAAATAAAATGTTTGCCGCAACAATCCCCTCGCGGTTATTATTGAGCGATTCCAAAACACCCGTCCATTCCGCGGCCCACATCTTGCTATACAGAAGCAAATTTGAAAATGTGTCGAATTTAAAGTCTGTCCGGTCATGTAAATACTGCGGTTACAAGCTATTTTCGGTGGAAAGCTTATTATTTTACATGTAAATCTTAACCCTTCACCTAAAATTAAATGCTTTTTGAGAGTTCAGTTTTGCTTACGAGGTCTATAAGAACGAAATCGCAATCATGCATTTGTTAATTTAGTGATCTTCGTTAATTTTTTCGGAAAAACGCAGTTCTTCATGAGATAACTTCGTGACTTTGTGAAGTTTTAAATAAAACTAAATATAATTGTTGTGTTCAAAAACGTTCCCCTGTCTCACCGTGCATTTACAGGGACGAGGCTACGATGAGCGAGGACGGTCGGATCACATTTGTTGGACGCATCAAAGAGATGATCAACTATAGGGGCTTTAAAGTGCCGCCACTGAAGGTCGAGAATGTTCTCAACACGCACACCGACGTAGAGGAGGCGCAGGTATGTTTTCTAAAGTACCGCAGACGATGTCACATGTGCTTGCGTAGATCCGCTATGTTGCAACGCTTTCGTTTTGTACGGTGGGGCCTCCACTTGTTTTATTTATTGGAAGGAATGCCTGACATCTTTGAGTTACATAAACAAATATTGAAGAATATCATTTTTGTTATTGGTATTTTATCTCGAATGAACGCGATTTTAATGCATACACTAACATGATCCTTCATCAAAGAACCCCGATTTCGTATTGTGTTTTATGGCGATGACGTCGAGAATCTTAAAAAGGTGGACACTTTGTCGGACACGTTCGGAACAATGTTCAGTCTTTGCTTTCCGTATATCTTCCGATAATATGTTCATATCGCTGATGGTATCGAAAAAAGGTGGATGGACAGGGCAGATGGGACGTCGCAGGATGTCTTCCTTCCAACCCAATTCATTCAACTCAACCCCTACTGTCTTCCCTTTTAACAGATACAAAACGAGGTTCCCATCCTCATTCACCTCGACCGATCACAAAGGTTTTCACACGGACTGTGCGCTTTCGATCAGTTCGCTATTTAAACCTAACAAAGAAATGGGATATTTTTCACGAACCCCAAAAGACAAGCGTTGAATTTGATCGTTCAATTTTAGCGGCGAGGATATTTCTAATTTCCTTTGGTTTCTTGTTGGTTCTTTTGAATATCAGCTCACTATTGGAGTAAACTACTCATAAAATACCTCTTCGTGACGCAACGTGCCTGAACGCTCGTAAAAATGCCTCCGTTGTCAGATCTGGCACTATCTCTAACTGAATGGTTCTCATCACAGCGCCAACGAGCAACGCAACATGTGCATTCTTAGTGGACGTCTCCGCTGAGATTCAAAGAGTTCTTGCGAAATTCACTTCCACTTTCCTGGAGGCGTTCGCCTCAGTAACTTGGTTCGAAGGAGGTGGCGCCTTCACCTCAAACAGTAGCCGTGCATTCAGGCGCCGGAATTGTATGCAATTCCCAATTCCTTTCTTCGCTTGTTGTCTAGCTCAAAAAATTCATAACCACTCCTTGAGATTCCCTAACATATGGTGAACTCCAGCACAGAGTACTGTCGGTAAGCTTGGTCGATCAAGAACCTGCTAAAGTAGTGAGGTATCGACAAGGTAAGTGGATATTGCCCATCATACGATTTTCCCCAAAACTGAAGTTTCCTTGCCACTGGTAGCAGTCTGCATTTGTTCAAGAGAAAGGAACACTTATGAGTTCTGACATTGTTGTGAGTGCTTTGCGCTGCCTAAAAGTATGAATTTCATCGGGAAAAACTGCTCGTTGTACTTTTGTATCAATAACTTTTCAGCACTGTTCAGTCCTTTCCCAGTTCATTCTTTACTTTCATTACTCATTCTTTCTGTCTTATTGACGAATCGTATCATACATCAGCGGTCGAAGCGAAGACCTGAACCTTCTGAATTCTGGCGCTTCAAACATGTTCAAGCTAGCTGACAATGTTGTCACTTTTCCCTCTTCTGTTAATTTCACACTAGGGTCTTCAGGTTAAAAGTTTTGATGCCAGTTGGAACGATGGGGTACCCATCTGGGTCCAGACGACCACATCCACTTTCTAGCAGCGCGGTAACCGCCGCAAGTCTGTACAGTGTCTTCAGTAGAAGAGTTGTACTCCTCTCCTCGCACTGTCCAACCACTATAGGTATCTATAGCTGGAAGTATCATATCCAGTTTTGAAGCTTTGCGAGTGACATACACTTAGTAATATTCACTTCCCACCATAATTTTGACTAACTCTGAACAACACTTCATGCAGAGGTCCGCCGTTCTTTCCATGTTTCTAGCTCTCGCCGAATTTCTTCAAAGGGATAAGGCAGTCGCTGTACGCAAATTTGGTTCACCTCGGCACCGCGACAGAGTGCCACACGAAAAAACGGCACGTGACAAATTAGAGGTTTTTGCGCGACACAGGGACAAAACACAAGCGAGTAGACATGGACAAGTGCTTGTCCGTGTCTACTCGCTTGTGTTTTGTCCCTTGTGTCGCGCAAAGAACCTCTGACTGCATCATGAACCAACTAGGCCAACAACAAGTTTTAATTTAAGTGACAAATTAGCATGGTAAAAACAGCACGCGTGAAAACAGCAGCACCTCAATATAGTACAGCGACGAAACAGCACGCGTAAAAACAGCACGCAAGAAAAGAGCACGGCCTCTGAACAATAGAGCGGCAGAAGAGCACGTGACAAAATAGCACGCACGTAAGTGCTCGCAGTTTTTTTCGCTGTAGTACATAATATTATCAACTTAAGTACTTGCTTCTAACGTGTTCAGCAGAAGATATGCATTGCCTTTACATTATTATGTACCGTTATATGGCTTTATATTATTACCTGCGGCGTTATGTTTTCTTACCCATTTATAGCCTTTCGTGCATGTTCAGTAATATAAAACCTTTCCACCGAAAGCCAACGAAAAGATATATCTTACAGTATTTTTCATGACTGATTCATTGTTAATCCGTTAACGTTTTGTATCTATACAATTTCGGCAGACTACTTACCCGAAGAAAAATGAAGTTCACAATTGACGAGTTTAGTGGAACTGCTAAAGAAATAGTTTATTTGACATACACTCTTGTTTCACATATGGATTATATGCGCTAAGAAAAGCGACAACTTGAAGCGTGTCAATGAGGGGCTGTGCGTCATACTGGGAGAGGACGTTGTTAGTCTTGGAGATGTTCTCGAGCATGGCTTTGAACTCGATGGGCTGCATGCTGAAGTGCAATCGTGATGATTAGCACGGTTGGCAATGCAGAACACTAAAATTCCGAAAAAACTGAGATTCAGAACGTGCATCCAATTGTTTCAAATGCTTCTTAAACCACACACACGCTGCTCTAAAAAAAATAGGTTGATGTTTTAAATAAATATTGGAAACATGTTGTTGGGGAGCAGACATGTAAGCCAGCGTTGTATCTCACCTGAGAGAGTTCTAGTACTCTCCGCGATTATTCTTCTGGCAGAATTCCTAGAATCTGAATATTTTATCTTTATGGTTTGCATCACAGAAGCTGCTATACATTATTACATGTTAGGAAGGCGGCTGGTGTTGTACTATGTCGCCGGGACGCACGAACATGAAAATTGTTTCAATTTTTAGAAGAAAAAAATGAAAACCGTTTACAATTCCCTGTAACGCCGAATTAGAGCGCAGCTCTTGAGGAGGAGGGGAAGGCACGGGGAGGGGGTCACGTGACCTCAGGTCGGGGGGGGGGTCACGTGGCCTGGGGGTCATGTGATTTCGAGGAGGGGAGGATTTTCCCCGCTAAATTTAGCGGGGAAAATTTTCAGCTAAATTTAGCGGGGAAAATTTTCCGCTAGATTTAGCAGGGAAAATATTCCGCTAAATTTAGCAGGGAAAATTTTTCCGCTAGATCTGGCGGGAAAATTTTCCGCTAAATTTAGCGGGGAAATTTTTGCGCTAGATTTAGCGGGAAAAATTTCCCGCTGATTTAGCGGGGAAATTTTTCCGCTAGATTTAGCAAGGAAAATTTCCCGCTAGATTTAGCGGGGAAAATATTCCGCTAGATATAGCGGGGAAAATTTTCCGCTAGATTTAGCGGGAAAAATTTTCCCGCTAGATTTAGCGTGGAAGACTTTCCGCTAGATTTAGTGGGGAAAATTTCCCGCTAGATTTAGCGGGAAAAATTTCCGCTAGATTTAGCGGGCAAAATTTTCCGCTAAATTTAGCGGGGAAATTTACCCATCATGCACCGCGCGGTTACGCCGACGGCGACGGCGACGCCGCTCAAGCCGGAAACGGGCGCCTAAGGCCTGGTTCACACTTACAGCTAATCCGCTGCCGCCGAAGCGGAATCAGCCGCGGCAATGCACAGTGGACGCTACGCCCGGCGGCCGAATTCTTGCAGATTCGCCCGCCGATTCGCAAGTGTGAACCAGGCCTAAGAGCTGCGCTCTAAAAAACATTAAACAATTTTTATTTACGCTTCGTAAGACAAATTTTGAATATAATACAATTACGTCATTTGGCAATTTTTTGTAGCGGGAAGTATTCAAGGCATGTGAGTAATCATGAGCAATTCCACTGTGTGAGTGGATGACCCCAAAGCTGTTTAGCGCACAACACAGAGTGACACGATCGGGTCATTGATTAAGTGCAAGGGGTCACCGACAATACTTGCAGTGCTTGAGTTCGCTTTGCAGGCTCCCGCACATTGCCGATGTTGGTCAAGTCGTTGTCGGACCAAAACCAATCGCACACTTTACAACTACAGCCAAAGTGCCTGTCCAGAAAGTTCCTTTTGAATTTAGCCTATGCTTAATTAAAGTTGACCAATTTAGCAGCATGGAACCTTCCGCCTTCGTGGTGCGTTATCCGCCCCACGTCGTTCGTCGTCTTTTCTGGTTTGCTACATGCTCTTGGTGTTTTCTGCACGATTTTCATTGGTGGTGTTAACCGCCCGCTGCCGCCACTGACATTCTCGCTGCCGTTCCCTTCGTCGCTCTTCGTAGTCGCGTTGCTCTTCGGTAGTTCAGATTATACGTGGCCTTTCCATTAGTACGAGAGAAGAGAGCTGAAATTGAAAATGGAGAAAGGCAGCCTGTCTTTCCAGTTTGTTTTATATACATTCGCGTGGACGACTATCGCCGCCCCGAGGAGCCTAAGGAAACTAGACACACGCGACGGAAACGCCACCCGTCGGAAAGTAGACGCGCGCGACGGGTCCGTCACCCCGGGAGAGTGGAAGGAAACTCGTCACGCAACGCTTGGGACGACGACGAAGAGAGGGTGCTGCGAGTTTTCGTTGACGCACATGAAAAATTCGGGGAACCCCAGTCATAAACAGCGTCGCTGTAAAAAAACAAAAACAAAAAACAACGCAAGTGAGCAACATAAACCTGTATACAGTCATTCCTCGCCTGCCAAGCAACTGCTCCTCTGCGCTCACTCGCAGCATCGAGCATGAGGAATAGTTGTGTTCGGTCTATTCACGAAAGCAAAGAACGTGTACACCGACTCCGAATTTTTTGCACGAAGATGGGTTGGAGGATACCTGGTGCGAAAACGAGCGTCCTCTGGCCGCATAAAACATCAGCTATATCCTGTTGGCTCATTGTTCTTGGATGACCCAGAACAGGCTTCCCCAAAACTTGGGTTCTTGTTTATTTTAGATTATATTTCGCCCCACATCATTTTCTGCTCGGCCAGCACGAAGAGAGAATGGTAACGGTTTCATTTTTTCTCGTTCTGATATTTCTGCAACAGGTAGACTCTATCGCGCTCATCTTTTTGCAACCTCCATCTAGGCACGTCCTGGTGAAAGAAAGGCGACAGGGTGCTCCGATTTCCGTTTTTATGTTCGAAACATATCCTTCCCGTAAGTATATCCTGAAATCGATTTCGGGATCAGAGGATTGCTTTTGTTTTCTCATCTCTCTCGAATATCTTGTCATTTGCGGAATGGCTCACGTCGACGATTCAGCGTTGATAACGTCAAACGTGAATAACCGTAATCGAGCCTATTTGTCGCAAATGTAAGAGACTTACACGGAGAGCTTGCCGAGGTTGCCGGAGCAGCTAACAGAACAAGAACTCACGCTCTGTCTGTCATAGACGCGACGCTTCCAGAGCCAACGAGGGAACGGCCGCTGCCCACGGGAACAGATCTAAACGTCTCCTGTTTGTCGCCGTGGCGGAATAGGCGAAAAGCTCAAAGAAGCGCTCATTGACTTATTGCATACCGTGCGGGCAGCGGGGCGAGCGGTAAGCAACCACCTCCTTCAAGAGCACGCTCTCAAGCTGACGGTTCAAATTCACGTGGGCGACTTTGAGGCTTCAAAGCACTGCCTGGTCCCCTGGAAATCTTGCTTCAAAGTGTCGATGCGAGTGAGAACAAGCGGGAGCATGAAATTGCGGCGTGACTAGGCCGGGGCTATCTCCATCTTCCGGAAGACCGCGGGAAGCCTGCTCCTGGAGCACGATTACTCAAACTTTAGCATCGGCAACATGGACCAAACCATGGTACGCATGGTTTGCCCAGCCAAGCGGACAAACAACGTTGCCGGCGAATCCAGCATTCGCATCGCCAACGCAGGCTCTCGTCGTGGACTGATGGTCGCACTCTGTGCAACAGCTGCGGGCATAAAAAACTCCTGGCTCTGGTCGTACTGAAGAAACCAACGGGGCGGATTCCCCCAAAGGCACTCTGCTACTACAAATGCCAGTTATTTTCTGAGCTTCTGTGCACTGGCCGGGTTACTACTGTTCTGCACGATCCAAACAATCTTCACCATAACAAGTTGTCAACTCGCAACCACTCCTTAACAACAACAAAAATATAATAGCTGGTAGTGCGGCGCCGCTCTATGCCCACTACCGAAAACGTCTTCCGTATGTCTTGGTGGCTTTCCAGTAGAGAACGTTTTTTTTCGTTTTGCCATTGATAATCAGCTGTGATGCTTTAGTGTTGGTGGCCTCCTGGTTTGTTGGTGCAGTCGACTTTGGTAGAGTTTTAAATGAAACTGAATCTCGGCTCCTCTCAGAAAGCGTGCGAATGATCTGTTTAAAGAACGGGTGAATGACCGTGCCGGTATTTCTTGTACGGGCGCGGAGGGTGTGCTGTGTCAATAAGGACGACATGAGGCGGCTGCTTATCATGGACCAAGCGCCCACTCAGAATACTGATGCAGCGTGGATGTCTATTACGGAATAGAAACCGACGGTTTCTTTATTTCTAAAGGGTGCAGGTGCATCCTCCAGGCTGGCTGGCGCGTGTTCGATGAATCCGTTCAAGGATGTTTTCTGGAATCGTAGGTCCACCTTCTTGCGGAAAGGAATTCTTACCGGAGTTTCACCTTAAGGCTAAGGATAACCGTAAGAAACCGTCGTGCCAAGATGTTGTAAGCTTCGTGTCCAAAGCTTGGGCGTCTCTGTCAGAGGATACCGTTCTGGCGTCATCTAAACATGTTGGCACCTCCATACAATTCAGCACTTTGAAGACCGGGAATCAAACCACCGCCTGGTCTCCCTAAGCTGCGAACCGACGATGGGACCCAAATTTAAAAAAAATAATCGTGGACGAAGCGTTGCAACTTGACTTCGATAACCATAGCGGCGTGTCTTTCGCTGGGTTCAATAACGACGAGTAAGGAAATATTCGCTGATGCGTTATATTCGGCAAGTATCATCAAGTTGCAGAAAAATTGCATTGAACATTGGAATGCGGAGATCTCATAAGAGGGTCGCGGGACTCTAGTAAAGCCGGAGTTCCGCGATTATCTCCGAGACGATCCCATGACTCTTGTCGAGCGTTAAAATAATTTTAGCAGGAAATAAATTAAAATACTTTTTTTTGTGGGAGTCGTCTCACTCCATCAGATATAAAATCTGCAATCTTGATTAGTATCGCGATACTTGTATCGATACTGTTACTCTGTACTCTTTTGGTAACTTTTAACTGTTACTCGATACATTTTTTAGCAAGTGTAAGGATAATTTAAATACTTCTTTGAAAAAGCATCTAAAAAAATCTGCAAGTATACATGTTTTTTTGCGAAAAAATTACCCTATTTTGTGAACACTGCAGCGGGCTCGGACATGTGCGGTGGTTGGGTCCCACATTAGTCCAAACCAAATTTAAAAAAAACTCGACATCTTTTTTTGTCGGTGCAAAGTGCCGGCGCAAAGGGCAGACGTTTTTCTACTTCCGTTTTTCTTATTTAATCGCGCGGAAAAGTGTATTTGTAATTCGTTTTGTTTAAAAATTTTTCTTCATGGCTCTCTCGCCCCGCCTTCACACTTCCCGGCCTCATCGAAGAGCCCCGCCTTTTCAGCCTGTCTTCAGTCAAGTGACAAAGCCACCTCAGCGGAAACACGCGACGTGTATATACCCTAACGGTGAACGTTTAACGCTGAACGAGATCCCTTGTCGTCTGCGGCGCAACAGCCGCTGCGGTAGTTTTCTTTGCGAAAGCGAGTTGCCGTCAGTAGACAAGGCTGAACGGGGACACAGACGATGTTTCTACTGGCCGACTTATTCCTTCCAAGGGGTCGTAAGCCCGTGAACCACGGTCAAGTCTTTTGTTCTGCGGTGCATAATAGAAATTAAAAATAAAAGGAAACGCATTCCGAGCCGTCTTTTTTTTTCCTACTACTTTCGTTATTTTTTTGGATACTAACGGTATTTTCCACTTTATCCAGTTCCCAATGGTTAAGCCTTCTGCTCCCTTCGTTATTATTGTAATGGACCTGTTTGTTCACCTTCCTCTCCTGTAAGCTTACAAAGGGGTCTTAGATATCCACAAGAAAAAGGAAAATAGTTTGACAAAAATAATCCATGGAGAAGGGGAACAAGAGGGACAAAGGACAAACACAAATCTCCAAACACAGCTAGGTGACTGGTGCGCGACCGAAAAAATACGCCTCGTCCTGGTATCTAACATGGAACCTCTCCTATTCGAGTGGAGCGCTCTACCAACGGAGCTAAGCAGGAGTTAGGCGTCAGTAGAGCAAACGGGTTTTGTCAGCTGCCACCAGTCGAACACCAACAATGATGAACGGCCTGCTATTTATGCTTATGATCATAATGCCTTTAATGCAAAGGTGCCAGCGAGCTGGACAGGAATGACAATAATAATCCATAGAGAAGGGGAGCAAAGGGGAAATAGAAGAAACACAAATCTCAAACATCTTTAGGTGACTGGTGCTCGGCCGAAAAACTCCGGCTGGTCCTGGTATTGAACCAGAGATCTCTCTATTTACAGTGAAGCGCTTTACTAACTGATCTAACCAGGAGTTAAACGTCAGTTGAGCAAAAGGGTTTTATCAGCTGCCACAATTCCAACACCAAAAAGTATAAACGGCCTGCATTTTAAGGTTCTGATTATAACTAAATTAATGAAAAGGTGCAAGAGAGCTGGAACAAGAGGGACAAAGGAAAATACATATCTCCAAACACAGCCAGGTGACTGGAGGGTGACCGAAAAAATGCGTCAGGTTCTGGTATCTCACCAGGGGCCTCCCTGGTTCGATTTACAGTGAAGGTTGGGTTTTCAGTTGAGCCATTTTCAGTGGAGCTTGGTTCCAGTGGAACCTGGTTCCACTTGAAATGAAGAGTTCCCTGGTGCGATATGAGGACCAGGCAGATTTTTTCGTTCAGGCACCAATCACCTATCTGTGTTGCAGATTTGTGTTTGTTCTTTGTCCCCTCTCTTCCCCTTATCCAGGGATTACTATCATCATCCTTTCCAGCTCCCTTGCACCTTTGCATCAATTGCGTTACAATCAGAAAATAGTTTGATGGTAATTACCCGTTAGCGCTCAAACGAGAGGCTGTCCCGAATGACGAAAGGCAGTTGTTACTGTGGTCTTGTTATGAACTGCCGTTTGACTTTATCGAATTTAGGGGTGATAACTTCACTGCTTGCTTCAAGCAGTGCAAACAAGATTACGCATCCTGGAGGTACTTTTCTTCTAACCTTCTCAAGCACTTCGGGGTGAGTTTAGATATTAATTTGAGGACACTACCGCATGGAATGGAGACGGAATGATGGAAGGCTGAAACCTCGTCAGCGCTCTTCATCCTCAGCGTCCCAATATTAGGAGATTTTATTATTACGCCTGAATACAGCACTGCTGTCTAGCGCAACCGTTGAGCGTCTCATTAGAAAGAATGTGTACAGCATCAAAAAAGGAAACTTATGTAATGTTCGAAAAACAGTTGCAGCTACTTTACAGCATTAACTAAATATTTTGTTATTTAATCCACCTTGCTTTGATTCGGCATACGCTTTGATTCAATAAATTCGTGTGACGGAAATATTATCTATCTCAATAAGTGAAATGAAAGTTTTCTTAGAGTTCCAAATAAATATAAATCGCAGTCATTTCTGGTGTCATCAATGTCTTCAAAGTTGAATTACGAAAAAAAGTATCTTGAAAGTAACTAAGCTACTATGGCGAAGTAACTGTAACTGTAACTTATATGTATTTTTGTCAAACTATCTGTAACTACGGTAAATAATCATTTTTTAACAGTAACTTATCCAAGACTCGGAATCTGGTGGCTCCGGTGGCGAAGACAAGTTGTGATTCTATCCGAGATAATTCAGTGACTCTAGACGACGGAGGGGGGTGGGGGGGTTCAAGAGATTCTAGCCGAAAAAGAACCCAGTGAGTTCTATAGGACAGTCGTCGGACTCCGTCAGAAATCGAATAGGGTAACTCTCATGGACGAGCCGTGTGATTTTGGTGAAAGCGGAGCCACATGATTCTATTGGGGAGAGTCCGTTGTCCCTTGTGAAGGATACTCCCCTGACGCCAGGCAGGAAGAGGGTCACCTGAAGGAGGGCTGGGCAGTATCGCGATACAACTGTATCGCGATAGTATTCTAGAGATACTTTTGAGCATCTGTATCTCTGTGTCGAGAAACTTTTGAATTAATGTATTTGTATCTCAGTAGTGAAATACATTTACAACTTATCGCTTGTATCGCGATACTTTGACACACTTAGGTATGTCGTTACATTGTTGTCCTTTTAAACATAAATTATAGAGATAAAACATCTCTTTGGTGCAAGTTGCTTCGTAATTTATAATATAAACCCACCCTATAATATGATACATCTAAGTCACCGGCATTAAAAAAAAAACTGGTTTAAAAAAGGTTGCGGGCGAGAATGACAAAATCAGCTCCTCTCACAAAGCCTTCCATTCTTTCCAATTTAGCAGAGATAGCGCTGTAAAGGAGCTGAGTAAAGAAAAAGTACGGCCTTTTTATCGAATCTCCCTACAATATGGGTGACAGAAGCTTATACTACGACAATTTTAGATGCGCCCTCATGGCAAAACAGAATTCATTTCGGGCAGACGCCTTTTGTCAAGCATGGGACGCAGTCTTTATTGTTCTGTAACTATGAGGTTCAACAGGAGTGACCTGTTTTCTTTAGCGGCATTAATAAATAGAGAGCTCGATGTAAGGGGAACAGTATAATTGGCACAAACAAGAAGCACAAGCATAAATCACCATTCATATTCGCCACAAACTACACCCTCCTAACCTAAGACCTTTCGGGAACTAATGTATTTCTATAAGTATGCGTATTATTCCGGATTACTTTTTCGCTGGTTTTACAAAAGTATCTTACGGATATCCCGTTTCATAAAAGACAAATGTATCTCAGTACCTGCATA
Source organism: Ixodes ricinus (assembly GCA_037355805.1). Lineage (NCBI taxonomy): Eukaryota > Metazoa > Arthropoda > Arachnida > Ixodida > Ixodidae > Ixodes > Ixodes ricinus. The sequence goes on from JAZHYW010020683.1 coordinate 68,561, forward strand.
TTGGGCCTTAAAACACACGTATCTCAGTATTTGCATTCCCGAATACTTCTTGGAGTATCTCTGCCCAGCCCTGACCTGATGCCATTGGGTATTAGAGTGACCAGACTTTATTAGGGTTAGAATCCACTGACTCTACTGGGCGCTAGAGTCATATGATTCTTCCAGAGGTTTCACCACAGTGACACCTATTAACTGCCCCATGGTGAATGAGAGTTGACCGCCAACAGCCCACCAAAATCCTGACACGTGCCGGCTCATCGAAGTCTTGAACACCGGGCAAAGCCTCACCCAGATGGTGATCAACGACCAAAGATAATGCACTTCATAGTGTTCAAGGCCATACGCAAAAATCTCACAAAAGCTACGGAACATCGTGTTCCAGTATAACACACAGCCCTGCATCGACACGATTGTGGGCTGCTGCTTTTCTGACTTCATGCAAGCTATATGTAAAACAAGAGTATATGTAAAATACACTCTTTGTTTAGCAGCTCTACTAAACCCGTCAATTGCGATCTTCATTCTTCAGTCGGTGACTAGGGTGTCGTGCTTACATCAATATAAAACGTTTCCGAATTAACAATAAATTACTAATTTAAAATGCAACAAAACATTCGCGTCATTGGCTTGCGGTTCGATGGTTTTATATTGCTAAACAGGCATACAAAACTAAAGTCAGGCAATAAAATCTAACGGCGCAGGTAATAATATATTCGTATAACGGCAGATAATATAATGTAATGGCAATACATATGTTCTACTGGACATGTTAGAAGCAAGAACTAAATTCAGGTGCGCGCGGGCTCTTTTGGCATGAGTTCTTCTGTAGATCAGCGTTTTTGACGCCGTGCTGGCTTGTGGCTTGCTGTTTTGTCGTGTGTTCTTTATTTGGGTTCTCTCCTACATCGAGTGCTCCCAGATGGAAAGACTGTCCTTTGCTTTTCTTTTTAGAAGTCACCATTACTCGAGGTAAAATTCTTACTATTTTGTGACTTCAAAATGTTCCTACTCGCAGTCTTGGATTGCCTAGATGACATGCTTTTGGTGATAAATATCCGTTGACTTTCTTCGTCGATGAAAGTGCGTTGATTAATTCGAGAGCACCACACTGTGGTCGTTTGCAAAAGCACCGTCTTCTTCACGTTTGCAGTGAGTGTTGCAATAAACGTGACGGGCTGGTGTCGCCTTCATTTTTTCTTTTCCGGTTGGTTGGTCTGGTAACTATGTATTCCGAGGAACCTCGGATCGCACAAAGTAGTGGCATGCCGATCTTGGCGCATTGCACACAGGACCTTACTCCTGCACATATTGCCGAGATGCTAATGTTTTCTGCGTTTAAAACATCGTCCAGCTTTGTGAAGTATTTATTTTTTTGTCAAAAGAGATACGGTTTCAATACACATCTTGCTTTAATGTTGTGTTTTGAAAACTTACAGAAGGCACATTTTTGGTTAATAATTTGATGCAATAATGCCGTTGCCGTCCCGCTGGTCATTTACGATCTCGCAGCCTATATAGATAGATGTATAAGGCGTGGATACTTGTTCTCTTCTAGACTTACCCCTCATGGAAAGTTCCGTTTTCGTTTTGAGGAAGGTTTTTCTATACTTTCTACTTCCACTCACAGAAAGCGTAAGCGTAATAAGGCTTTGGACACAGTGGTCTTTCAATGAAGCAGCTGAATGTGTTGCGAAACGTTGATGTTTCTCATCACGTACAATGCTTTTGTGGTAAGTATGCACAAAGTTAACGGGAGGAACAAATTATTAAAATTTGAAAGTAGCAGTTAAGAATCCTCGCTCACCTTCAAGGCCTTGAGCCCACGTGTATGCCCGGTATGTCGTCGTGTAGCCGTCTGAGTCTCGGGACATCTTGCGGTAATCGAACTGACTGCCTATCCGTTAATTTCATTTTTATATAGTTAATTAGAACATTTTTCAGCCAAAGTGTATATTGAAAATTTCTAAGACGTCATCGTATCATCGGGTTTCGCCTGGTAATTTCACTATTCTCGGAGTGGCTTTTCCAGAGAAGATATTTTTCATATAGTAGAACTTGTCCACTGGTAATATACTTTTATTGTGGTGGATTACCTGTTTAAACTGTTCCAAAATGGCTGCCACTGTCGAAGACCTTCATTAAACTTCGAAGCTCAAGCTTCAGAAGCTTTACCTTCATCGCCACTCAAATATTTTCGTTGCAGCTCCGGCGTGTTAGATCGGATATTATGGAGTAGTTTTGACTTATCATGTTTGTTTATCTTTGAAACTCAGTCTGGTGGAATAATTTACGGAGCGGGCGTTGTTGTTTTTAGTCCCCGCATATACATATTCGGCTTCATCATCTGTCAGTAAAGACTCGGATGCATTGTCTATTTCATTCATTTTGCCGTGCATAATGTTGAGACAGGCTAGAGGATGTGAGGCTCCTCTAATACGAGTACTTCCACTACTATCTGTGAGGCGACTCGTGTCATTTCTGCATGCTGGGCCTTACATTTCCGTCTGCGTTTATCTATGGTAGTGTCGTTAGGCCACGCTGCATGGATTCTCCGATGTCTGACTTTAACCTTTGTGTAGTCATTCTTTCGTCGACTTACCGTCCGGTGTGTAGGTTAACAAATATGCCTTCTTGAAACGAAGGTTACTCCAACAGTAGTGATGACTGTATATTTTGTCGAGGCTATTTAAATGATCGGTTTTTCAACAATTGTTAGTTTTGAGTTCGCCCTGTTTCGCCCACATTCTTCAGTCCTTGTCTGGTCCTGACGCGTTTGTTTTTTGGTGTGCAGGTACCTAGGGTGTCGGCAGCAAAAGGACGCATCTATTTTATCAATGATTATGCTTCAGGCTAAGTTAAACTCAACAACAGCACTTTAGTACGCAAACACACACGGAGCGAATCCTTGTCATCGCCATTCCGTTTTTTGCCCACTCATTCTTTCTCCGATTGGTAGCAGAGTTACTTCGTCATCTTTTCTTTTTGTTTTCCGACTGGCATAGTACAACAAAAGCAAGAGAAAGAAACTTATTTCTAGAGCTTGCGCCTCAAAGACAGGTGACAAAATAACAAGTCTCTGAAGGATTAATAATCCAGAAAACCACCGTTAAGGTCTTCGATTACCTTCTATGTGTGTTTTTGATAATTTAGGATTTTGTTATCTGTCCAAGTGCACAATTTCAGTATTTGTTGCTCCAAGAACAGACTTTGTTAGAGCATTCTGGGACACAGTCTTGGACTTTAGTTAGCGCTTGCGCCTGATCGTTTTAGGAGTGTACTAATCCAGTATCGGTTTTCCTTAAGAAGCTACTCCTTCAGCCATTTTGCTGGAAAGATAAAAACTAATTTGGTGCCTTCATAAATCTTTGTGAGCTTAATAAGAATTCGTTTAAATGTTTTTGAACTTCTAAACAGGTGATTGGAGTACCGGACGAAAGATCGGGCGAGAAAATATGTGCGTGGATCAAACTGAAAGCAGATAAAACCTTAACTCAAGAAGACATCAAAGCCTTTTGTAAAGACAAGGTATGTGTTGTAGTTCAAGAGGTATACCGTCTACAATTTAATATGGGGTTACTTTCATGAGATAGACCACAACCAAAAAAAGTGAAAGTCCATATTCAGGCGAAGGCCTCCTGGCGGCCTCCTTGATCAAATTCATATACCGGTTTTGGTATCCACTTTTATAATGAAAATGTAAAACTCTCGAAACTGCGATTCTGCCAGTGTCATATTACCAGTGCTAACTCCATATGGCGAACTCAGAAGTAATTAGATATTTAATATTGAGAGCATGAATCACTGTAGGGCTCTGTTGTTCCTAATTGCGTGGGTAAAAAAGGACATAAAGAAAGCATTCATTTTTACAAAGTATAAAATGGTTATATAAATGATGATCGCTTTTAATTGATGCAAAATATGTGAAGAACAGGGGTGACTGTTACGTGAAAACTGTCTTTGGTTTTCGTTTACTTGGCTCAGCATATTTTACACTCTTTTTCCCAAGTTGTTTTGGACACTGGCTGCCGCCCTTTTGCGACCACACCTTTCCGAAAGGTTTTTGTATGCCTGAGTCTCGTAGACACAAAAATAATTATGCAAAGCCACCCTCCCAGACTTGCCTGAAATACCCGATAGCTTCGAGATATTCATCGAAATGTTCGCATATCTGTCGATACCTACCGAATCTGGCTCAGAGAGAGCGCTAGAAGCTTGACTCGCAGTGATTTGGTAGCCAGGTAGGTTAGCCGAGGCGATTGCTCGCGTGTCCTTGCGGCCGTGAGCACTATTCCGCTTCTTGGTTCGTTTGTCGCTATCACCATGGTACCGTCAGCACTCTGGCAGTATCACCTCTCAACCATATATAAATTAATTTATAGAAAATTGGGCTCAGTAAAACGGAACAGGCAAGAACTATATAAAATATATGGGGTCGTGTTTGCATTTACGGCTCTACAGGGTGTGGGTGTTTTTTTTTTAACTGCACCAAGTTTTTAAATAAAGGGGGGAAAAGTTTAATGAATCCGGTTTTCACTGCGTGCTTATATGACTCGGCGGACATTAGATGGGAATATAACCATCGCTATTATCAGACTAATTATCTAAAATCTGTTAGTTAACTTTTTAATTACTGTGATTAGGATTTATGTTTATATTACGAACTTTGAGGCAGTCATATGCCAAGACTGTTCCATTTTGTAGAATTCGCGTAACTAGCTTGTGTACCGCGATAATCGTCCACGAATTTTACCCTTTTATCCGGCTAATGTAGCAAAGTTCGGCTATAGTGGCCACTTTCGTGGGTTTGCCGAATTGAGTGTATAAAAAGTCGGATTAAGTAAAAAATTCGGGGGCAGATATCTTGGAACACAGGCACATTACGCGAATTCTACAGAATGGAACAGTCTTGGCATATGGCTGCCTTAAAGTTCGTAATATAAAGATATATCCTAATTACAGTAATTAAACAGTTAACTAACGGATTTTAGTTAATTAGTTTGATAATAGTGATTGTTATATTCCCATCTAATGTCCGCCGAGCCATATAAACACGCAGTGAAAACCGCATTCATAAAACTTTTTCCCCCTTTATTAAAAAAATTTGGTGCAGTTAAAAAAACACCCTGCATAATACCACTACAGAATATAATAAAGGCTGTAGCCCTCCATTATTCACCATCTCGTCTAGCTCTGGAGTGCAAGGTGGCGCTGCTGCTCGCTTGCCGAATAGCCTGAGCGCTCTAAGCTTAACGAGCGGGACAGCTGTCACCCGCGTAATCGACACACCTCTACAATTTCAAAGTGTCTCAGTTTGATGATTTTATGCGAAGTTTGGTAAGTTCTCGCGTGTGACGTATTTAGGATAAGATATCCTATATACGCCTTGAAATCACCCTAAAGCTAAAACTTAGCCTTCTTTATTGCACACTGTTCAAATATTATAAGTACAAATTAAAATCTGTTATATAAATTTGAATCAGCGAATGTTTCGAAAATCTAGCGAATTTGAAATTGAGTCTAAATACGCTAATATGTTTGCTTAATTCTTTATAGTAGCACGGAATAATAGTGATCTATCATAAAATATAAACATAAGATATAGTATTTTGAGTAAAAGACCGGAAAGAAAACTTGAATCTCGATGGATGTGCATCGTAAAACGGCAAAATTGATTACGCAAATAATGCATTTTACTTCCTATTAGGCTCAATTTCACAGATTTTAAACTGACATGATAAGGTAAGGATTGCTGTTGGGCATTGAATCTTATTCATGCCACAATATTGACCAGAATATCACCCATGTGAGGAAGCAGTCAAAACGCACAACTAACGTGAAGCTTTATTTGCGGTCACACAAACGAAATACTATATTCTCGACTTATATTTTTTGATAAACCTCAAACATACCCCCAATCAATAAAACATGAATAAAAAAAAGAAATATCAGATCTGAAAAAAATCGGTTCTAATTTTTTTTTTGAAACATGTACTTTCTCAAATATATGCAACACATTTTAATGTTCACAAATAATATATCATTTGTAGGCAAAAAAAAACTAATTTCGTGCTTTACTCTTAAATCTATTTAAAAAAAAATCTGAAGTAGATGACATGGGAAAGCTTCCCAAAGTTTACCGAAAAATTAAAAAAAAATTTAGTTCTGCAAAAAAAAACAATATAAATTATATTTTTTATTCAGCAATTATATTCTCATTTATTTAGAGGTTTTCACAGGTGAGTTCTAGTGCAGTGGTGTGATCAGTGACAAAATAGCGAGCGGTCAAAGATGTGATGCCGTAAGCCGGTAGAAACTTTAGTTCTTCACCTCTTTGCGGATTCACTGGTCAATAACTTAAAAAGAAAAAAAAATCTTCCGTGCTTCACATTTATGCTGTCCTTTATTTCAAGAAAGCTCCTGAAACATACATATATTTGTTTTGTCAAAATTATATATTCGACGCCAAACCCGTGCCTTATAGTTTAGATGAAATTACCTAGACAGCTTATTTAGCTTCCATTTTGAGATTTATTTATCTCGGAGTGATAGTTCTCTGATATACAGTTGCACACCCTACAAGGTTGCCAGCCACTTCCAGTTTTGCTAAATTTTTTTCACACTTCAAGGTTAAGGGATTTAAAATGTGTGCAAGGATTTTGCCGTTGGAGGCTGGGAGATGGCTAAAATTGGCAATCGTTTGAGGACAGCAAATATATTTATTCAATTCCCGTTTCACTAAAGATAACAAGGTTAGTAATAAAAAATACTTTTGTTTTTCATTAGTTTGCCCGCAATTGACACAAACTTTTTATTTGCAGCTCCAGCCTTACTGGATACCAGAACACGTGTTGTTCGTAGACTCCTTCCCGAGGACTCACACTGGAAAAGTTCAAAAGCACAAGATGCGGGAGCAGAGCGTGCAACTCATCAACCTATAAAACACATCAAGTGTGAGAGATAGAAGCACATACAAAAATAAAGTACATGTTTTGTATGCAACAAAATGTATTCACTCAGGCGGAAACGGTTCCTCACTGGAAGGAATAAGTCATCGATACCAAGAATTTCTTGATGAAATATTTGAAAATTGCAGGATGGTACTCGAAAATTTTAGGGGTGCTTAACAAAACGCTATAAAGACGTCGGGTAATTTTTGTTGTTAATTTTAATGTAGTCTCCTCACTAATAATTATGCCGCCCTTGGCTCTCTTTATGGATCGGATGACGCTTACAAAATGCCAGTTTGAAGCACCGAATTGCGACTCCAGCATTTTTTATTTTTATTGGTTTCGTCCCTTGTGTTCATTTCCTGTCCTCTCATTTCCTTCAATCTACAGTCCCCCTTTGTTTTCTAGAACGCAATCAGAGCTTTGGAGATTCAGGGTGTTCGGCCAGAGAACGTTCATAAGATTAGTCTGATAAAAATTAGACAAACAGTAAAATGTGCGCGTGATAAAGTACAACAAAGCTGGCAGATATAAAAAATGTATTAAAATAAATTGGTTTAAAACAATTGTTACCAGAATATCATATACCGTGCACGCCGCCTTCTGTCGTGATCCCATTTGTTCAAGTTTTTACAGTGGAGGTGTTAAGGGCTAGGTTCCCCCAGAATCGTGTCCACCAGCAAACAAATGTCGACACAACACTCTGGTACGCTACCGCCATCTATGAGCGACGGCGGCAACCAGACAACCGGCGCGACGGTTGTCTGGTAGCCGTTGTCGCTCATAGATGGCGGCCACCTCTCCAGCTTTTCCACTCTGGCTTGCCCAACGTTTATAGATACTTCTCCAGTTCCGTATCTCCTCGGCGCGCCTGTGGGGAGGAGGCGGCCCGGCGCGGTCCCCGCCACCGCAGCGCTGCGGTCGAAGGTTGCGCCATCAGGACGATCGCCGCTCCCTTGCGCGCAATGTTCAGCACGCCTACTGCAGCCCGGGATCTCGGCTGATTTCGCGAGTAACGCGCTATTATTTTATTTTCGGTCGTTTTTGAACAGAAGGTAACTTGCAAATGATGTAACACCGAAAATAATACGTACGTGCAAGCAGTTCAGCCTTGGCCCGCAGCGGTTGTCACTATGCTTGGTTGCCTCACGTCGTCAATAAAAACGAGCGAGACGAGGATCGTTCGCGTGGTCGGCATGAATTTATTCCATATATTCACAGAACGCACGTAGTGATTTAATGTCGCGAAAAAAAAAGCTGCGCGTCGCAATCGCGCCGTCCTGGGCATTTTTTTTTCTTTTTTGTCTTACAAAATATATCGATCTTACCTATGCTATTTTAGAAGATTTGCTCAACTTGCAATTTAGTAAAGTATCTACAGAAACTGCTCATTCACAACACATTACACAAGCCGTAACACAATCAATTTTATTTTGCTAACTCGCAAAAAATAAAAAAGGGCTTCAAATCACGCGCAAAACAAAGCCTGTTACAGTTAAAGCTCCACTATACAAGCTTGGCCTTTTTTCTTTCTCTTTGGGCCCTTATGGCACTATCGTTTTCTTGGCACTTTTTGCGTGCGAAAAAGTGCATACGTCACGTCACAACGAACGTCGTATCACAAACCGTCGAAAGCAATCACACACTCGAAGGGCAGAAAACCAACAGATCACGTAACAAACAGCGCGAACAGCGAGCGAAAATGCAAGCCCAACCACGTAACCGGAGCTGGCCTGGCCGGCACACACGCGCAAGCTTCGATCGCAGCGCCCTCGCAGTCCCTGGGGATCGGTCGCGCCTGCCTGGAGAGGGGCAGTTCGGGAACTGGAGAAGTATCTATAAACGTTGGGCTTGCCAACTTGCGGCCGGCCATTACTTCCTTCCCACCATAGTACAGTTTCGCTTGTCTTCCTTCTTCAAGAGAGTGGAAAGGCTGAAAGTTTTTCTTATCTATTGAGTCATTCATTCGCCTGTCATTTTTTTCATGATTGCGGAGTTTATAGAAATAAATGAATCAGAGGCGCAGGTAGGTAGTCGTATCAATCAAATTACGTTGTGAAAGTCTAGAAAAATCTAATGTGCCCATTGGAAAATGTTGATAAAAGAATCATAATGGCGAAAGCCACGTAACGTATGATGGAACAAGTTATAACGACATGAGTGACGTCGCATAACGAATTCACAATGGCGTCATAAAGGCGTTATGCCGTATGCATAACGGATTTATGGTAGATTCATGACAACCTTCTCATGCTTTCATAACGGCCAGATCGTAATATAAAGCGCTCGATAACGGCGTGTCTCTTTTGTATCAGCGTAATGTTTAAACAGGAGCGTTGTCAACACACCAGTATACTTTTTCCGAGGTCCTTCTAGAGCAACAATAACAGTGCACTGATTTATTCGCGCAGTAAATTTTTACCATGTATTTACTTGTCAAAAAGTTACATACAGCAAAGCTTAGTTGTATTCAAAGGAAGAATATACTAAAATCTTAACTGAACAAAAGTCTCCCTCGAGCTGTCAGGACAACCTCCAATACTCCCAGGTAAGTTACTACTGGCTTGTGGGTATAGATATCATAACCCCGTTGTATAGTAATTACCGATTCGAAGAGCATGTTTTTTGTTTTGTTTTTTTGAGCTTTATACTGCCGCGTGCATGAGCGAGAAGATAGGCTTCTCGGTTTATCAAGAAGATTCGCGTGTACTCTTAACCTGAGCGTAAAGGATAAGAAGGCCAGAATAACTTTGCCTGTTAAGTCTCGCCTTAGCTCTTGCCCGAACGTTCTTGCTCGAATATTGAAGATGAGGGGCATATGAGATAAAGAGCCGAGTGCTATATTGCCGATTCATTCTCTAATTCTTCCCCACGATAACTAGCTGTTACGCCGACGCTCCGTCACTTGTGGATGCCACCGTCATCGATCGCTGCTACTTTCTCGACGCGTGTTCTCTTTCAAGCGAAAGCCTTATCATTATATGTCTCATCGTTCAATCAAGCATCAGAAAACGCGTCGGCGACACGAAAGGTACCAATTAAACGGCGCAAAAGGTGCGTCCTCAGAGGGCGAGCTGTCTTCGGAGGTTAGCTATCACGTTTATGTTTCCACTCAGGCGAATTAGAGGCAGTGAAATTAAGAAGGATGACAAAGCGAATTAAGAGGAATCAAGTGAATTAAGTAAATCATGTCTGTCTTTACTGGATTGGCGCTTGGGCTTTCGTCTTCAAGTCGTCTGAGGTATAACAGAAGATACTCTGTTCGTTTCTGGCACAAGTTAGCCTCTATTAAATCTTTAGTTTATTCCGCTTTCTCCTGCCTCATTATTTGTAATTCTGAAATAAAATTCGTTCACTCCATCTGCCGGATGAGGTGAACGAATTTAAAGTGATGCCATTCGGACTATGCACCTCACTGGCAAAATTTTAACCCGTTATAGAAACCGTGCTGCATGGTCATAAATGAAAAAGCCGTCTCGTCTGCCTGGACGGCGTCGTGTTTTTTTTCAAACGATTTTGAGAACGCTTGAGGCGACTTCGGGCCGTGCTTCAAGCCATAAAGACTGCCGGACTGATGCTCATGGAGACAAAATGCCAGCTCGCCTGTGGTGAACTGAAATTTTAGGCCATGTTCTGAGTAGCAAAGGTGTACAGCCTGACACTGCGAAGACGTCCGCCGTAGCCGCACTAACACGTCCAACGCACAAGTAGGCCGTCCAAAGAATTCTTGGTTTTTGCGCCTACTATAGACGCTTCGCTGGGGACTTTGCCAAACTCTCCTCGCCGATGAGATACCTTACGAAGGATGCCGTAGAGTTCAAGTGGACAGAAGACCGAGTAGGGGGCATTCGAAAAGCTCAGGCGAAGAGTCTAGACGCCTCCGATTCTCGACCACTTTGACCGAAATGCAGCCGCAAAAATTCACACGGATGCAAGTAATACAGGACTTGGCGCGGTGTTCGTCCCACTGCAGGACGGCACAGAAATAGCAATTGCCTACACCAGTCGGACGGTCTCCAAGGCAGAGAGAAAATACTCAACGACCGAGAAGGAATTCCTTTCCGTCGTCTTGGCAAAAGGCAAGTTCCACCCGTAACGGTAGGAAAGACCTTTTCGAGTGGTCACCAAACACCACTCATTTGGTCGGCTCGCTAACTTGAAGAATACCTCAGGACGTCCCGTGCTGTCAAGTCTTCGACTTCAAGAATTCAGCGTGAGTCTGATCTACAAGTCCGCCCACAAGCACAGGGACTCCGACTGTTTATCGAGGGCACCCGTTGAGTTGGCGTCTGAGCGCACTGACGTAAGCGACATCGACGACATTTTTGTCAGCGCGGTGACCGTGAACATGGCAGCACTTCAAGGAGACAATCCTGAGCTGCGTGCAGTCATCGAGCATCTGGAGGCACAAGGAAGTGCAGTTCCACGTGTTTTCGCATGAGCCCTGACGACCTTAACTGTTCGAGGAAGTTTATTCTAGAAAGAAAACTTCGGCGGAACCAACTGGACGTGGCTGATGGTTATCTCCGCGAGTCTTCGAACGGAAGTCTTGCAAGCGTGCCATGACGATCCGACGGAGGGGCACCTGGGCTACAGCACAACACTTAAACGTATTCAAGAAAAGTACTGATTGCCCAAGCTCCAGTAGAATGTCCACCTCTACATCTGATCGTGCCGCGAGTGCCGACGACGGAAGAAACCACCAACGAAGCCGGCAGGAGTCCGGAGCCAATCACTCCTTCGACTATGACGTTCCAGCAGATCGGAATTGACTTGTTTTGACCGTTCCCACCATCGACGCTATGAAACTGGTTGATAATCGTCGCGACCGATTACTTTACAATGTTTTCCGATTTTAAAGCTCTTCCATAATGCACTGCAGTGGACGCCGCCAAGTTCTTCGTCCAATCCATCGTCCTCAGGCACGGTGCCCTCGGAAGTACTGCTTACAGACAGAGGGTTGTCGTTTTTGGCACAGCTAACTCAAAAGATCCTCCGGTTCAGCCACCCCACCCGTCGCCGAACAACGGCGTACCGTTCGGAGAAGAACGGGTTGGCGGAACGGCTAAACAAGGCCATCGCCAACATGATCGCCATGTAAGTAGAAATGGTACACAAGACGTGGGGAAGGTCTGATCCTACGTCACATTTGCCTCCAAGACGGCTGTTCAAAAGACCACAGTATTTAAACATTCCCAACTGGTACATATTCGAAAAGTAATGACCATGCTGGACGCGATGCTGCCCCACGAGCCTGCTAACGATTGCAGGGACGACGCCCAGCGTGTTACTCAACTGCACGAAGAAGTCCTTCAGCTTGCTCGACTCCTGATTCAAGACCAGCAACGTGTCGACACTGGCCGCTACAACCTTCGTCGTCGGAACATTCACCTGAAGCCCGGATACAGGGTGTGGGTGTGGACACCCATTCGTCGCCGCTGCCTCAGCGAAAAACTGTTGAAACGGTACTTCGGACCGTTCAAGGTACTTTATCGCATCAGGGTGCTCAACCCCGAAGTGGTGCCCGACGGAATGCAAACATCATCACGATGCAGGGCGTGCAGCTGGTGTCTAAGATACACGACATAGCGGCTAAGGCCCAAGAAGCTGACAGAATTCGATGTGTGGACGACTGTGTTGACGTGCTGCTACAGACTGGTCAAGTTAATGACAACAAAATGAGAATTCCTACTATTGTCAATTATTTCAAAACGAATGACTTAAGCCTTCTAGTTTCTGACTAAAGAAGGAGGTTTCGTTGTCATTCCTAGGTCACTCTACCTCGAAAAAGCAGGGCGGGCCATAGAAAAAAACTTTAACCAGTTGCATGATTTCAAAACCAAGAGTGTGAAGGCAAAGGCGCTTCAACTGTGCCACAGACTTGAGTTGGAACAATTGAGGAAGACAATTACTGCTACAAAAAAGGACCATTTGGATATGTTTTTCACAGCTAAAACACACAAGGAGGGATGTCCTTTTCGAGTTGTGGTCACTGAGAAAGGGTCTTGGCAGGGTTTACTATCACGGTTCCTCTTAAGCCATTTGTCGAATCTCCAGCTGAATGACCCATTCCTAATAACAAACTCCGAGGAACTTATTAATTATCTGCAAGTAAATGCAATGACAGTGCGCTTTGGATTCTCACTTGATGTGGAGGATCTATTTTACTCAGTACCACACATCAAATTATTTGCAGCAGTAAGTGAATGTATTGAAGCCAATGGAACTATTTCCTTTCAAAACAAGTGCGGCATTCCGGTAGAGTCCTTCTTAGAACTTTTGAAGTTCTACCTTTCTGCTACCGTCGTCACTTTTGAAGGCAACTCTTTCTTACAAAAGAAAGGTATCTGTATAGGTTCCTGTGTGGCACCTATACTATGTGATATTTACTTGTCCCAATGTGATCGGGCAATAGCCAGTACCCTTTCCAACAGCCATGTGTCACATATTTTTCGATATGTTGATGATTACCTCGTTCTCCTTCAACATCGCCCAGATGAAAATGAGACGCAAATATTCAACATCATCCGAACTAACTTTTTAGACAATGGCCAGGGTCTCAAGTTCACCCAAGAGTCACCAGTGAACTCCGTGCTCCAATTTTTAGATCTAAGACTGGTGTTCTCTGACAACCACGCCTGCTGGATGTATTCTCCTCGACCGAAGAAAGGTCTTTTACAGTATGATTCGGCTCATTCCAAAATTATTAAAAGAGGAATTGTAAAAAACTGCCTGAACACAGCTCTTAAAAAATCTTGCATACACTCAGCGGGGAAAAGCTTCGATGCTCAGGTACAAAGACTGAAAGCGTCGGGATATCCGAGTTCGATAATATATGACGTCGCCGAAACCTTGATGACCTCAAATAAAAAACGTGACACTGAAAAACAGAAGAACCACCGACCGACTGTTCTGCCATATATACACCGCTTGTCCCACAACTTGAAGAGAACAGCCGCGAAGTTTCAAGTCCAAGTCGTGCTTTCAGCTCCGGACAAACTAAAAAGACTCTGCCCTAAGATCAATTGCCAACAGCATCAACAGGCGGAGTGCAGTGTAAAACATCGACTCAAGTATGTAGAATGTCAAAGTGGAGTGGTATATCAAATACCATTTACTTGCGGCAAAGTATATGTAGGTCAGTCGGGGCGATGTATCAATACGAGACTAAGAGAACATGCCCAAACATTAAAATCAGTTCCGTCGGGACATCTAGCGCTACATGTCAGAGACTGCATATGCTCACCAACATTCAACCACACCAAAGTTCTGAAGCGGTTCTGTGACAAAAACACTCGAGAACTGTACGAGGCACAAGTCATCCACACCAGTGGTGACAAGTGTATAAGTGCACCGTCAGTGAACCTTACTGTTGTGATCTTTATTGTGTTGTTTATTGCGTATTCAGGTATAACGCGGTTGTGAGCTTGCCGTCGCGTCAGCGACGGCACGAGCGCGAGAAAAATAAAAAAGGCGCGAGGCTGGCACGGGCCAGCCAGTCTGCTGCCAGCTTTCGATCTGAGATGTGGCTCTTTGATCTTAGCCGCCCGGCCCGGTTCGGAGATCTGCCGCCCTATTGTCACCACAGCCTCGACTTGACTTGTCCGAGAATATGTCTCAGCCAACTTCTGTTGTCAGTACTGCCGCGATACCGCCACCCCCGCCTTTTCTTGATGTACCGGGGAAGCCGATTCGTGCTTGGCCTGTTTGGAAGCGAACGTTTCTGTCGTTTCTTCGTGCAACCGGGCTGGACGCCGTTGAACCGAGTCGAAAGAAAGAAATTTTGTTTTCTATGCTCGGATTTGAAGGACAAAGAATCGCCACAACGTTCCAACTTGAGGAAGCGCGAGGGACCGAGACTCTGAACGAGTTCGAGGCGTTTTTAGGCGCACTAGAAAAACATTTTGATTTTTCTGGATCTTCCGCACTCGAACGTCAGAATTTGAAGGCTCGAGTACAGCGACCGGGTGAGACAGTCACGGAGTTCTTAGCGGCTTTGCGCCACCAAGCTTCTTTTTGTGGTTATGGAGAAGCGGTCGACGACCATTTAGTTGATTTCTTCTTGTGGGGGTTGGAGTCGAAGCGCCTCAAAGACCGCATCTTACGCGAGTGTGTTGGTACTGTGATGCCAACTCTTGATCGAGCCGCACAGCTCGCCTTGCAGTTCGAGCAGCTAGCTCGAACCACAGAGCAGTATCATCAAACGCCTGGGACTTCAAGTTTCGAGGCAGCGTCGGCGCCAGTGGACTACGTGACTTCCGACGCCGAACACCAGAACACGGCTACGACATTGAGACAAGATGGTCGTTCCTCGTTCCCGCCCTGGCCTTACGACCGTTGGACTCCTTCGCCGGCGGCGACGAGTTCACAGTTTCAGCGCGGTGCGCCACGACGCGGCCATGTTTCACGGCAGCCCTGTCCGCAAGTGTGGCTGAATCGTCCACAGTGGCGGGACCCCCCTCCCTCGCAGCCAGGAGACGGCGGACAGAACCTTTGCTGGTTTTGTGCCCAAAGATGTCACGCGCGTGACAGGTGCCCCGCGCTCCATGCGCAGTGTTTTTCTTGCGGCAAGATGGGTCACTTTGCTGTCGCCTGCCGAAGTCGACGTCCACCTGAGGCTGCCTACGTCGACAGCCAACGTCGAGCATCGTATCCTGGATATGGACGTGGCCGTGGCCGCAACGTTGGGCAGCACTACAGCAACCGACAAGTCCAAGACATCAGCTCTGCGCCTGTGACGGTAACCGGCCCAGCCGAGGGCCAAGAGTTCATCTACACCGCAACGACTGTTAATGCTCCGTTGCTGACTACAGGGCGACGTCCGGTCGACCGAAGTCAGCCCAATGCTTTCATCGCTGAAGTCAAGGTAAATGGCTCACCTTTCCGATTCTTGATTGATACTGGAGCACAGGTGTCCATTCTGAATGAGAGGGATTTCAATCAACTCAACCGGACCGGCAGGATTAGACTGTATCCGCCGACAAAAAACCTTATCCAATACACACAAGAGGCCATTCCCGTGCTTGGCTGTTTTGTGGGTCAAGTGACTTTCATGAATCGGTTTGCGCCGCTGGAATTTTACGTCACTCGAAGCGGACGTTCTTTACTGGGCATTGATGCTGTCCGAGAGTTACAGATGACTTTGTCAGGAACTGACTATGAATGTTCTCATGTCGACGCAGCTGACAGCGGACGACTACTACGAGATGTGAGGCCGGCCAACGTCCCGCACCGCCGCCCGTTCACATGGTCGACACATCAATCAAATCAACAGCCTTCATTACTACAAAGTCAGCAGCCCAGTACATCAGCCGCAGCTGGCATCGCTTTTTCTCCGGCTGCATCGAGTGCCACCACATCCTGGCCATACCAGTCGTCTTCCAGGGCTCAAGAGGGCCTGGATCGTTCTTCGCGGCCACTGCAGTTGCCGGCCAGTTCCCTTATCCCTAGTCCGTCAACGCGGGATACGTCCACGTTGCCTTCGGGGTTTGAGGAATTTGAAGATCTTTTCACACCGGACTTGGGTTTGGTACGCAACCACAGTCACAAGGTCACGGTGCGGCACAGCGTTCCACCCATACAGTCGAAGTTACGTCGCCTACCAATCTCCCTGAGAGATGCAGTTTCCGAGGAGATTTTCAGGCTCGAGCGTCAGGACGTCATAGAGCGCATCAACGCGTCCGAGTGGGTTTCGCCGATTGTCGTCGTCAAAAAGAAGGACGGCGGCATCCGTATGTGCGTCGACCTTCGAGCACCCAATCAGGCAGTCGTCATCGACTCGTTCCCCTTGCCCCACATTGATGAACTGTTGAATTCTTTGCGAGGAGCATCACATTTTTCCAAGCTCGACCTAGCGTCAGCTTATCATCAGATTAGTCTCGATCCGTCCAGTCGAGACCTGACAGCATTCATTACTCACGAGGGCCTGTTTCGTTTTAAACGCGTTTGTTTTGGGCTGGCGTCCGCGCCAGCTGCGTTTCAGCAGATTATGTCAAAAATTCTGGAAGGCTGCCAAGGTGTGAGATTTTACTTAGACGATATTATCGTTTTCGGATCGTCGCAACAAGAGCATGACAATAATCTGCGCCAGGTGTTGTCAAGGATCTCTGAAGCGGGAATGAAGCTCAACAAGAAAGGAGTTTTCAGTGTTAAGGAGCTTTCGTTTCTGGGCCATCGCCTTTCCGTGGCAGGGCTAGCACCCCTCCCATCTAAGGTAGACGCTGTTCTCAATTTCGAAGCTCCGACGGACCCGACGAAGTTGAAAGCATTTCTGGGTTTGGTAGAGTATTATAGCAAATTTATTCCTCATTGCTCTACTGTAATTGAGCCTCTTCGCCGCTTACTCCGGAAAGGAGTCCGGTTTGTTTGGTCGCCAGAAGTTGAGGCGAGCTTCCAGAAAGTTAAAACTTGCATTCAGAATGCACCAATTCTGGCTATGTTCGATCCGACATTGCCCGTCATCGTATCCACGGATGCGTCCAACTACGGCTTAGGAGCTGTTTTGCAACAACAGGATGGGAACCACCTTCGTCCAGTTGCGTTCGCTTCCCGCTCTCTTACAGACGCTGAGAGAAGATACTCGACGGGCGAAAAGGAAGCTTTAGCATGCCTCTGGGCATGCGAAAAGTGGCATACCTACCTATGGGGACGTCCTTTCACGATCCGTACGGACCACCAGGCATTAGTAACTTTGCTGTCAACTAGAGGATCTGGCATCAGACCACTGCGTATAACCCGATGGACTTCCAGACTGCTAAATTATAACTTCACAGTTGAATATCAAAAAGGCACTGATAACTTGGTAGCGGATGCTTTTTCAAGACTCCCTGTGCCAGACACAGAAGATGGAACGAAGTTTGAAGAGGATGTTATTTCGTTCATCACCGTTCCTTTGTCGCACACCCACCTTCAAGAGGCTACGGCGAACGATGTCAACTTGCCGAGCGTCATCCGGTACACTACGTCGTCTTGGCCGGAGAAGCATGCAATTTCTCCAGAGCTGTGCCCCTACTACAACGTGCGAGACCAGCTCTCATTACATGAAGGGATTCTCTACCAGGGAGAAAAGATCGTCGTCCCCTCTGAGCTTCGAGACCACATAGTACAACTGGCTCATGAAACACATCAAGGAATATCCAGGACAACCAGCGTAATTAGGGAACAGTACTGGTGGCCTCAAATGAATTTATACATTAAGTCCAAGGTAGAAAACTGCGCAGCCTGTCACTCGACGGACAAGCCGGTAAAAACAGCTCCTGCACCGCTACAGCCAGTGGAGTTTCCCCACCAACCCTGGGAGAAGCTGGGAATAGACATCGTGGGACCAATCGACCGGGCTCCTCCAAGTCAGCGATTTTTTATTGTCCTGGTGGATTATTACTCCAAGTGGCCAGAGGTTGAAGCATCAGCATCAGTCACATCATCAACTGTTATAACATTCCTGAAGAATGTCTTTGCTCGGGAAGGCCTGCCGTGCGAGATTGTATCCGACAATGGTGTTCAATTCGTCTCGCACGAGTTCCAAAATTTCCTGCGGGACCATGGCATCAAGCACAAGAAAACAGCCCTATATCATCCACAATGCAATGGACAAGTTGAACGATTTAATAGAGTACTGAAGTCCTGGCTTCAACTGGCTGTAGTGCAGGGCAAGCCACTCCGAGATGCTGTTCGAGAGCATCTGGAAGCGTATCGCAGAACGTCTCACTCAGCAACTGGTCAAGCACCATGCGTCCTGCTTCACGGGAGAATCCATCGTTCCAAGTTGAACTTACAAGGAATGCCTACCCGGGAGGTTCCTGTTAACACTCCTTCCAGACGAGCAGAGCTCCGAGAACGAGTGGAACAGTATCAAGGCCGGATGAAGTCTTATTCTGACGCACGACGAGCTGTGCGGCGGCCACAATTCGTCCCTGGTCAAGCAGTCAGAATATTTCAACCACATCAGCACAACAAGTTGCAAAGCCGATACTCAAAACCTCAGGTAATTCACGCACAAGTGGGACCGTCAACGTACCGCTTTGCAGACGGGCGTCGATGGAATGCAGCTAAGTTAACGAAGGCGTCGACACAACCTCAAGAGAGTTCCGAAGACGACTGGGAAGACGACGACATTTCTTTTCCTTTACCGTCACTTCCACCGCCTGGTGACTCAGGCACCCGGCAGAAGTCACCTGGTCCGACTACAGGTGTTTCAAGTTTTTCTTCTGTTCCCGTCCTGTCACCAGTTGCGCCTGATGTACAGCTGGCGCCTGTTCCTGCCTTGATCCCTGCATCGATGCCAGTCGCTCCTGGTGCAGCGTTCGCCTCTGCACCTGCACTTGTTCCTGACCCGGCACCAGCTGCGCCTGTAGCTGACACGATTCCTGACCTGGTACCTGATCACATCCCTGTTCCCAGTACGAGTCCGGAAGTATCCTGCCCTGCACTAGTTGAGACTGGGAACTATTCGCCAACCGCAACGAACACTCGCCATCATTTCACACCTATGGCAACAAGCAGCCCTGTGATGTCCCGTCCAGAGACACCATCATCCATGTCGCCACTGTCGGGCGGAAATGCGACCGCTCTGAGTCCTGGTGAGGCACCAGGACCTTCAGCGGAACCTACGTCAATAGCGACGGAGTCCCAAGAACGACCAAGACGAACGAAACGACTACCTGAGAGATTTAAAGACTATATCATGTCATTTAGCACTCCAGAACTTCCAAGTTTTGAGTTCTTTCCGTGAAGACAATGTGTGATTTTTTTTATTCGTGCCTATAGCAAGTATGTTTAACGAGTGTTTTTTTTACGAGTGACTACTATGCCTCCTGCATGCCCTGACATTGCAGTTTCCCCAAACTGTAAACAAATGACCTTTGTTTCTGTGTTTGAACTTCTGTCGTGTATTTTTTTACAGAATTTTCACGGCAATTTGAAACGCTCACTTCGAAACGCTCAATTCAACATTAAGGCTTCGTTTGTGCCTTCGCTGGTGGTGTGTTCGCTGGTCGTGTGTAACGCGAAAATCTCGTTTAACGCTTCTGCATGTCCATTTTTGCCGGCAAGGGGAGAAAAATGGAATGAGTGCACCTCTTTTTTTATAAGGAAGGGAGTGTGTTGTGATCTTTAATGTGTTGTTTATTGCGTATTCAGGTATAACGCGGTTGTGAGCTTGCCGTCGCGTCAGCGACGGCACGAGCGCGAGAAAAATAAAAAGGCGCGAGGCTGGCACGGGCCAGCCAGTCTGCTGCCAGCTTTCGATCTGAGATGTGGCTCTTTGATCTTAGCCGCCCGGCCCGGTTCGGAGATCTGCCGCCCTATTGTCACCACAGCCTCGACTTGAGGTAAGCCGACTCGGCACCTCCCAGCGCACCTATTCCGACACTGGGCCGGAATATAACACTTACACAAAAAGAACTTCAGTTCCTACGGTGTTTCCACTGATGACTTGAAACACAAAAAGACCTTCAGTTCCAGCGGTGTTTTACCTGAAAACTTTTTAGGCGTTTGCTCTGCATATTTTTTTTCTTCTTCCTTCCTTTTTCTTCTATTTATTTTTTCTTTATCTTTTTGTTTTATAGCGTTTTTTACGTGACAAGTATTTTGCTTTTAGCTGAAGTTAAAATAATTTTTATTTCAATTTCTAAAACTAGACATGTACATTGTAGCAGCAGTGACTTTAATCTTTCTTTTTCTCCTTTTTTCACTTCTACCTTCTCGTTCTCTAGATGCTCTATTAAATTTGAGTTGTAAGTAAGCGCTCTGTCCTGTCCCCTCCTTCTCTTCTTAGTCCTTTGCGCTTTTTAAAACCACCTTCTAGACATCAACACGATACCGACCACGACCCGAAGGGGATCACGTCTTTCGACTCAAGCCTTTCTACGCTCGGTAGGACTGTGGGCTTTTCGTGTTCCGTAGGACATTATTTTAGCTTACCATTATTTTGTTTCGTTTTCTTTTGTGTTGCACTGGGGCGGTGAGTTTTGAAAGGGGGGAGTAATTCCGCCTGCATGATTGAGAAGATATGCTTCTACTTTGTGGGCACCCTGGCGGCTCCACAGCCCAGTTGCCCGACTGCGAGGCAAAGGTGCCGAACTTTGCCCGCATGGCGGCGACGTCACGCCAGCCACGCGCACATCGCGTGTGCTGCCATGATAAGGCGCATCAGAGGCGGCGCAAATAAGGTCGCTGCCTGGACTCAGGCGCCGTTGGTAACAATGTTAATCGTCTCGTCCATGTCCCATTAAATGTAGTTTCTTGTATTTGAAACCGTTGGCTGCGTGTAATTCCTCCGGGTCGGCTATGCAGCAAGGCAAACCGACCACAACTTTCACCTAGAAGAGTTGTGTACACACTTACCCCGAGTGTAAAAGATAAGAAGACCAGAATGCCTTGCCTAGTCATTCTCGCCGTAGTGCTAGCCGGAACGTTCTAGGTCGAATGTTCAAGATGACGATCACAGTAGTTAACAGAAGTTAAATATATGGTTTCTGGCACAAGTTCACCCTCAATTAAATTTTTAGTTCATTCTGTTTTCTCCTGCCTCATCGTCTGTCATTCGTGACAGTATTACACAAAATGGATTCGAGTAAGAGGCTAAAGCATAAGTCGCCTTGATACGCCCCTAGCCTCACTACTCTGGGAACACAACCTACAACCACTGAGCAAAACAAATACTATTGGCTCGGAACTGGAAAAATATTTTTATATGCAACTCATCAAATCATTACACCAACTACGAGAACAGAAAGTTTTAAAACAACAGTTTAAAAAACCGAAGCTGGAACTGAATTCTTAATTGTTGCCTGAACGTCTTCAAAGATGAAGTATGTTCTATTTCACAAATTAGGGTAGGGTAAATGTTTACGTATCTTGAATTTCTCATTTACAAAGTGCGCCATACATAGTTCCGGTTCTTGTTTTTATTAGGTTTCTGTTTCTGGAAGTGTGATCTGTCCAAGTGTTGCAGAAAACTTTGTTCAGGGTCGGGTTTTATTGACAAAAAAAGGACTCCCGTCAGTACTTCGATACACGACTTTCTGAAGTTGCTCACACCACGCTCTTTTTGATAAACCATGTGCTCTACTATACTGTTATACTCAATGGCAGCGTTCACCTGCCTTATTAATTTAACAGACCGTAATGTATCTAATCACAAGCGATCAAAGTACGCATACCGCCTCGTTGCACGTGACAAGACACTCAAGTCAGGTAGTACCGGAGCAGTATGCTCCAGAATCGTTATTCATGTTTTTCGTTTCCGCCACGTTTATAAGCATGCGCGTTTCGCTTTCTTTTAACGCGGTATTTTCTGCAAAGGTCAAGAGGCCATGGGGGATAAATCAAAGGGCATTTTCAGTATTTTCGATGTGGCACGAAATATACCGAATGTTTTTTAGGCTTTACAGACTTAAAAAGGAAGAGCCGTTATAGCTACACCAATGCAGTCTCTAGAGATGTGTTATAAGCCAAGAGAGACAAAATACAGGAGGCTCATCTTCACGACAAGTTGCTTAATTAACCAGAAGTTCATAATTAGTTTCTAAATTATTAAAGACAAACATATGGTTCTATCTAGAATGTTGCTGAGCGTCAGAAAATCAGTAAATTTTTGAAAAAACTTGGAATGCGTTTTTGTCCGGAGGAATGCTTAAGTTACCACCCGTGCTGCAGCGCAATGCAAAAGGTGCGCAAACGCACCCGCGTGGTTTTTTACGTATCTTACCTACGTCTTTGAGCCGTCAGCCTTGCGCCTGATTCACGAGTGTTAAATTTAGCGCTCAACCGCTCTTTACTCTTGTCAAAGTCTCTAAAATGTATGTCCTTAGCTGTTCTCAATGAAGCTTAGCAAGTTTCTAATTGGAAACAACTTAAAAAAATGAATGTACCAAATTGTAGAAAAATATCTGGCTTATCGTGACGATTGGCAACCTACTCTTGGTTCCCTCGGCCGTAGCTGACCAGCAAAAACCGGATTACTGCAGCGTTCACGTTTTGTGTTAAACAAATCTGCAAACCTACATTCTAAGAAAAAAAATAGTCATATGTGACTACATTTGGGGTGGTGAAGAGTTGGTCCAAATATAACGACCTCTGGGGTAAAAATGACGACCCACACGTAGTGAAAAAGCAGGTAGCAAATTTGACCGCCCCCTAAAGCAACACGGCGGCCGGTTATCGAGGCTCGAACTCCCTCGTTAAGGTCTAGCGAAGAGCACGTTTTTTCATCCCAGTGTGAAAATAGAGCGCATACGCTTATTCTACGTCTTCCAAGCGCCATCAGACACTCTAAACATCCGTCCTCAGACACCGGCATCGTACCTATATCCTCTAAGAGGACGGGAGTGTGTGTGCCGGTATCACCCGCAATTCCCTCCTGTATCGTGCCAACTCATGCTGCCCTGTCCTGTCATGCCGGCAGTGCCGCCCCCATGACGTCAGCACCGCCCCCTCTCTTATCTGTGTGTAAACGGTTATATAAGCAGTGGCAATAAAAGGACAAAGGGCATTTTGATCATCGGAGCTTGCTGCGTCTGTCTGACTTGTGAACAGAGCGCCGAACGATACATGGTGTCAGGAGTGGCTCACGCAGCCACAATCTAGACAGGCGGTCATGGAACCGCTGAAGCCGGCCGACCCTCTGCTCCTGTCTGGAAACGCTACCAAAAACTGGACGATCTTCAAGCAGAAGTTTGAATTGGACCTTCAAGCCACGGCACCAGAAAAAACAAGGACGGAAGCTGCCAAGACCGCAACGCTGCTGCTCATCGCCGGAGACGACGCCCTGGAAGTGTACAACAACATCACGTTTGCCGAGGAAGAAGGCAAGACTAACTACGAGGCTGTGGTGAAGAAGTTCGAGGACTACTGTTCCGACCAGCAAAATGAGGTGTATGAAAGATACGTCTTCCGTACAAGAATGCAGGGCGAAGCGGAGCCGGTGGAGCAGTTCATCCGTGACCTGAGAAAACAAGCAAGGTATTGCAACTTTGGTGAATTCTCAGATTCCATGATTCGTGACCAAGTGGTATTTGGCACCAGCAACAGGAAGCTGCGCGAGAAAATGCTGAGGGAGAGAGATTTGACGCTCCAAAAAGCAGAACAAATTTGCAAGGCCGCAGAAGTCGCCAACAAACAAAATGAAGCGTGGCACGCTCCCGAACAAACAGTGGACTCCACCACAAGAAGCTACCGGCGCCATGCGGAGGGTTCGAGAGCCACCAATCAGTGCCCCAAGTGCAACAGAAAACATGAGCCGCGAAAATGTCCCGCGTTCGGGAAAATTTGCCGCGCCTGTCAAGGAAGGAACCACTTCGCAGCCTGTTGCAGGAAACGTGATGTCGGTGAGGTGCAGCATGATGACGAGGATCTCGACATCCTGGACGTGAGCGTTTGCGGCATCAAGAAAGAACGGGATTGGATTGTCAAGGCCCAAGTGTCCGAACAACAAGTTTCGCTGAAAGTAGACACGGGGTCACAAGCCAATCTACTGCCTCTCTCTGTGTATAACAGATTCCGGACAAAGCCCGTCGTAATGCCAAGCAACGCCGTTCTTCGCTCATACAGCGGAAATGTCATTAAACACATCGGTGTCGTAACGCAGGAGGTGATCATCAACAAGCGTCACTGCCAAATCGATTTCTTCGTCGTCAAACGAAGCCAGGCCATTCTTGGGCTGCAAGCGAGCGAGTGTCTGGGACTAGTATCGCGAGCGGTGGACGCTGTAACGGAAGAGAACGTTGCGCCCATTCTAGAAGAATTCCGCCAACTGTTTCAAGGCACGGGGTGTGTAAAACGAGAGTACCGGATGGTGCTACGTGACGACGCAATCCCAGTGGTCCAGCCTGCTCGTCGGGTGCCCTTGACGCTACGGGAGCCTCTACGGGACGAACTACGGCGCATGGAGGCATCGGGCATCATCCGGAAAGTGGATGAGCCCACAGACTGGGTAAGCCCTCTTGTTCTGGTAAAGAAAAGTGACGGCAGCCTCAGGATATGCATGGACCCGAGAAATGTTAACGCATCCCTGAAGCGTGAACACTACCAAATGCCACAACGCGAGGAGATCGAGGCCGAACTTTCTGGAGCTGTGTTCTTTAGTAGACTGGATGCCAACTCGGGATTTCACCAGATTCCGTTAGACGAAGCGACGTCAAAGATATGCACGTTTGGCACCCCGTTCGGTCGCTACCGTTTCCTTCGTCTTTCCTTTGGTATTTCCTCAGCATCGGAAGTCTTCCAGAAAACGTTGAGCGAAATATTTGATACCTTGCCAGGTGTAAGGGTTTACGTAGATGATATTTTGGTCTGGGGATCGTCTAAACGAGAACATGATGAGCGCCTTAAAGCCACACTGTACGAAGCACAACGTGCCGGTTTAACATTCAACTTGAAAAAGTGCAAGTTCGGTGTACAAGAGATAACTTTCTTAGGCGATGTCATTAGCGAAAATGGAATCCGTCCCATTCCCACATTAGTAAGCTGTTTACGCGACATGCCAGTACCTGCCGATAAGCTCGCGGTACAACGCATGCTCGGAGTCGTGAACTATTTTGGGGAAATATTTGCCCGCGTTGACGGAGAGAACAAAGCTTCTTCGAGACCTAATTCGGAAAAACACTGTGTTCGAGTGGACGGAAAATCACGCGCAAGAATGGAACACAATCTGCGAAGCCCTCAGAAGCCAACCCTTACTGGCAATTTTCGATCCTGCCAAGGAAACAAAAATAACGTCAGATGCCTCACGAGATGGTCTGGGATCCGCGCTGCTGCAGCGTCATGGCAGTGACTGGCGCCCGGTCGCATACGCTTCAAGGGTAATGACCGACGCAGAAAAGCGTTATTCACAGATTGAAAAAGAGGCCATGGGAATTACGTATGGCTGTGAAATATTCCATCATTTTGTCTATGGACGGCGGGTTTTAATAGAAACTGATCACAAACCACTGATTGCCATTTCAACAACGGACATCGGTGCAATGCCACCAAGACTACAGCGTTTTTTCCTTCGGCTACTGATCTACGATTATGTACTACAGTTCATTCCAGGTAAAGACCTGGTCCTGGCTGACATGCTTTCAAGGGCGACGTCTGCTGCGTCGGGGGACACGGCCGGTTTCACCGACGTGCAGGTCCATGCGGTCGGCATTCTGGCATCACTAGTGAGTGATGAAACAAAACTGCTTTTTGCGCGGGAAACAAACAACGACCCTGAGTTGCAAGCAGTTGTGGAAAACATATCTTTGAACAAAAACATCGAAGGGGAACTGAAACCGTTCACTTCTGAGCTTTCTGTTGTAGAAGGAATTTTGCTGAAAGGATGCAAAGTAGTTGTTCCGAAGAAACTACGTCCGGAAACGCTGCGGTGCATTCATGAAGGGCATTTCGGTGTCAACAAATGCAAGGCTAGGGCAAGGCGTTTGGTTTTCTGGCCGGGTTTAAATGCGGACATTGAATCTATCGTAAGCAAATGCGGAATTTGCAAAAAGTATGCATACAGGCAGCCGAGTGAACCTCTTTGATGCGAAAAACCCCAGATCAACCTTGGTACAGGGTAGGAATTGATCTACTTTCAATATGCGGGAAGTACTTATCTCGCCGTATTTGACTCGCACTCAAATTTCCCAGAGGTGGAAAAGCTGACCGATACGTCTGCAAGAAACGTAATCGACAAACTGGGGGCCATTTTCGCAAGATATGGGATACCAGTAGAAGTCTGCTCTGACAACGGGCCGCAATTCTCGTCCCGTGACTTCGCGGCATTCGCCAAACAGTACGAGTTCAAGCACATCACATCTAGCCCGGAGTTTCCGCGTTCTAATGGCCTCGCAGAAAAGGGCGTGCAGATCATTAAGAGGCTCTTAAGAAAAACAAGGGATGCACACGAAGATTTTTGGTTGGGTTTACTTAATTACCGCTCCTCACCCTTAGAAGATGGCCGTGCTCCAGGAGAACTGCTGCAGGGAAGGCGCCTGCGTACGCGGCTCCCGGACTTCAGCCAACAGCCGAGATCTCCCGTCAAAAAGCATCGCCAGCCGGAAACAGCAGGACGACGGCTGGACCCTCTCCAACAGGGACAGGTCGTAAGAGTCAGAGGCCAGGTCTGGTCTCGAAAGGCTAGGGTGATGGGAGCTGTCGCGCCCAGGTCGTACCAAGTGGCAACAGAAAATGGAAAGATTCTGAGGCGGAATCGTCAACATCTCCTGGCTACGTCGGAAGAAACCAGCAACGAGTCATCAGGTGACAGCGATGATGGTGATGACTCGGGGGACGCCGAAGCGGAAATACAGCTTCATCCAAGGTCGCCAGGAACATCTAACATAACTCCAGTGCCCAGAAGATCCACGCGAGAAACTGTTGCTCCCAGGCGTTTGGAGTACAACAGAAACTTTGAGCAAATTAGTTAAAACTGGGTGTTCTTGTTTTTATTATTTCTTCTTTCCCTAAACAAAGGGAGATGTATCGTGCCAACTCATGCTGCCCTGTCCTGTCATGCCGGCAGTGCCGCCCCCATGACGTCAGCACCGCCCCCTCTCTTATCTGTGTGTAAACGGTTATATAAGCAGTGGCAATAAAAGGACCAAGGGCTTTTTGATCATCGGAGCTTGCTGCGTCTGTCTGACTTGTGAACAGAGCGCCGAACGATACACCTCCGACGTCATCTCGCCAGATTGACTGTATTTTCACTGCCGGCGGAGAACGCTCAAAAAAGAAATCATTACGAGAGGAATGGGTATCTGAGCATGCTGACTTTATTGACCACAACGTTTGATTGTCGTGTGCGGTGATGAATCGCTGGGCACCTTCGTCGACACCGACGAGAGGCGTTCAACTCGCACCAACGCAACCGCTATTTTTTTTTCTTATCTCTTTTTGTGTGGTTTATCCTCTACCGCCGTGGTTATCAACTTGTTCGCGTGTGTGCCTACACTTCGCAACTTTTTGAGACAGAACGAGCATTAAGTTGCCTGAGTGCAACAGTTATTACGATTGTTATCGGAGTGAGAGGCAGGGACGTAGGGAGGCCAAAAAACAGCAGAACAGCTGTTTGTTAATCAATAGATACATGAGTGCTGAAACACTCAGCTTATTGAATCAAGTGGCAGCTTGCGTCACCTAGGAAGTGTAGTAATATTTGCTAGATGGCGCAAGTAAATGAAATGCCTTCTTATATCAGATTTCACGGCAAAACTACTCATACTCCAAAACAAACACAACACAAACACCAACCAATACGCCAAACACTGTTCAGGCACATATATGTAAACAGTACAGCAAGACACAAACATCTCCAACACAACACCTCCGCGACTCTTTACTCCAACCACCCAACGGAGTGACTCGTATATATACCTTACCATGTTCTGACAAGGATTAGGCGAGTGAGTGCCACTGTTTACTAGATCGATACAAAGAGTATTTGCAAGTGTTATTGGTATACAGGTGCTTTGTAGATTAAAATTGGCAGGCTAGACGCCTCTCTTAATCTAGCGCTTCGAAGGGCCACATGATAAGAAAGTAATCGGCTGAAGTAACACTGCACAGCATGCTCCCGGTCAGTTTCGGTTTCAGATTCACGCGGTGATAAGCTTACTCAAGCCATGTTGCCCCATGCTTGTTCTGCGCGTGTAATAGCAGCAACAATTACAATAATATCTTCATTCCTAGTCAGTAATCGGCTAAAGGTAACATAATTCTTAGTCTTGTGTTGTTATATTCGCTTATTCCCCTTAAATGCTCTGCTTCAGAATAGGTGACTTACCTGTAGCGGGCAAACGCTGGCGGCCTACTTTTCCGTGTTAGTGGAGTGACAGATGAGTCGCTCTACTCGCTCTGCTTTCAAAGCCCCTAAATTAAACTTATGTAAACAAAATGTATTCGGGTACAATTTTATATATATAAACAATAACGAACCGAGGTTGTTTTTTTATGTGCTGCATTTGGAGAACATATACACCCCATTAGATTATTTTAAATATTTCAATTTTCTGTTGACAACATGAGGTTGGCACGTTCGAAGCATGAGGACACTTCATATAAACAGTGTATAAAGCTCAAAATATTAGGGCGTTACAACCAAAACTGTACTGTATATATTTAAAGTAGCTATAATGAAGACAAAGTGTTCAGGTGGCAATCGTTTGGTTTCTTTTATTTTACAAACCTGATATACAATTTTATATTGAAAATATTTTCTTTTAGAATATAATTAAAAATTTTAAAACGAACCTTGTAGTTACTTTTGAGACATTGTAGAATGGGAAATTTGAAAAGAAGTATTTTTCCAGCACTGGAGAATCAAACTATAATAATTATATTAATGATACATTCTGGAGCCAGAAACAACCTTGCAGTCTTTTTATTGGCACCCTTAGAATTGAATAGAATAGTTTTATTTCAGGCCTTCTTCCAACATAAAATTTCCAGAGCCGTCTCACTTAAGTACATGTGTGCTTGTGTGCGAGAACGGGCAGTCCAATTGTACAAGTGCCCCCCCCCCCCCCGTCCAACGCTTACTACAGAAAAAAAATAAAAAGAAGGAAACAACAATAATAAAACAAAAACAAAATTGCAAGAACCCGTGGTGTGTTGTGCTGTGGCCTAATAATCATTAACACTTCGTGGATTGAACTTTGCGTCGCACAAATATATCCGTTGCATTCATCCCGCGTAAAAAGAAGAAACACCGCATGCAGCAGTAGCGAAAACCGAAAACGACCAAGTAACGCTCAACACGGAAAATTTTTATCCCAGCAAAAAGAATCATGAAAAATATATAAATATGTAAAAAAGATACCGTAGATATTGCTCGTGAATCAGCCAGATACTAAGCCGATAATGAAACGCAAAAGCAACAAGAAGATATTCGAAACTAAATGTTCAACAGCAAAGTCATTATAATATGAATATGAATATGAATGAAACCAAAAAACTTACATGAAAGCAGGGAACATTTACCCGAAAAAAACAATGTTATGTATGCATTACAAACATATTAAATAATTAAAACGTGCAACACTGCAGTAATTTCGCCATCCTAAAAAAATGTCTGAAAATATGTATAACACAAAAAGGGATTCGATCGACACCAAGCAATATACTGGGACATAGAACCAAAGTTTCAACAAAAACAAATATAAGGGGGTACCCAAAAGTAACGAATGAATTTAAGGAGGTGGGGGGGGGGGGGTGTTCGTAGTACCAGCATCCGCCTCTAGCAGCGCTAAGGGGCACCCTTCTTGAGTCAGTTTGCCAACCGGCGTCATCTACAAAGGATCTAGTGGTGTGTTGTGATTTTTTCCCAAGCGCTTCAAAATCATTCCTCGTCTTTTGCAATGTCTGACTTGAAGACCTTCCAGATTCACAAATCGATTTTCTTTCAAGACTTTTCATAAGGGCGAACAGAAAACGTCACACGGGGCGAGGTCATGAGCATATGGGAGGGGGATACGCGGTGTCAAGGCTTTTTGCCTAAAAACTTGTTGCACTGACAGAGCAGCCGGAGCGGATCGCACCCATGACCGTTTGGATGCAAGTCAGATACGCTACCGACAGGGCAGACAGGCTTTTTTTATGTCCAGATTTAGACAGTAAACGAATTTGAACACCATAAACGCCACACACACCGGACATTTGACTAGTGGAGTAAAATGTTAAAATTCTCGAATCACTTTTAAGCTTCTCGAAGGTCTCCAGCCATTTTGGGTAAGCATATAATTTCTGTCAGTTTGAAGTTTGAATTTTGAAGTTTATTCGGATTTTCACGGGCCAAGCCCGGTACAGAGGTGGTCGTAAAAGGCATTTCTGCCTGACTGGGCCTCTACCCCCCACAGTTTACGGAAGTGCAGAAGGTGGCACGGTAACAGCTCTGTAGCATTAGTCTGCTCAGTATACATGTCTATGTAAGCAAAATACATTTCATGCAATACAGTAAACGAAAATTACATTTCATACAGCACAAGAAACACAGAATACTCTGCAGTTGTGGTATTCACATGTCGTGTGAATAGCAAATACAAAACATAGGACGACGACAAAGTGCTTTAATCAAAAGACGTCAAAATTTCCACTCGTGGTAATTTTTCGTATTTTTACCTTCTATTGCCAAAATCTTCATCAAATATTAATAGGCAGTATTTCTAAACTCAGTGTGCCTGATAAAGCAATTAAGCAGCCCGCCAAGTTCTCTTTTAGAGAAAACTGCAGCCTTTGCCTCTGTTATCGTTCCATGTGAAAGAACATAAAAGCGGCCCAAGCGGGCGTTCCTGACGCTGCTAATGCAGCACTGAGCATAACTCGTGAGCAGCGTCAAAGAAACGAAGCACCCGTAACGTCGCAACCAGATGGTGGGCACTATATTTGTTCCGATGGTTCCATTGCATCGTTGACTACAGACATCGACTATATGGAACAAGACGACGATACCGGAAGTCCGTATCAAGAAGTTAGATCACGAAAGAGAACTCGGCGAAACAACTCCAACTTCAGCTCGGAGACAATAATCCAATCAAAAGCCATCGAAGAAGGGCTCACTGTTTTGTTTGTTCCTGCGGATACTGAGACGTTATTAACATCCCCCAGTAGCGTGAAGCTCTCAAGCGCTATTTAAAATTCCTGTCCTGAGGGCAGTCAAGAGGTTCGTTTTAACAGCAGATTGAATGTCATCGCAGTGACACCAAAATGGTGAAGCTACAAAAACATTGCTCAACTTGAAGTCTCTTTGTGGAATTCCGGTGATGTCATACTCTCCACTGGCTAGAACAACGGTGAACGGAATAATTCAAGACGTCGACAAAGGGATTTCTAATGAGGAGATCACATCGCATCTCAGGTTCAATATTAAAGTTGGTGCCGTCCGACGCCTAGCGAAGTCTGGCACAGTCAAAGTCACATTTCGGGGCAAGATTCTGCCAACCCATGTTTTTTGGGGTCATGTACGCCATCCCGTCCATCCTTTTCAAGGAAGGCCCATCCAGTGCCTTAATTGCTTTGGATTCGGACACAAGCGAGTGGCCTGCAAACGCACCAAAAAGTGTGAACATTGTGGAAAACCACATGAATCAACGGACATCACATGTCAATCAATGCCTGCGAAAATTTAAACTGCGGCCAAGAACACGAAGTTACAGGACGATTCT
Organism: Ixodes ricinus; assembly: GCA_037355805.1. Lineage (NCBI taxonomy): Eukaryota > Metazoa > Arthropoda > Arachnida > Ixodida > Ixodidae > Ixodes > Ixodes ricinus. The sequence goes on from JAZHYW010020683.1 coordinate 100,629, forward strand.
GCTCCAAGCAAAAGAAACTAGGGGAATCCAGGCGTACTGAAAATCTAACTCGGTGGGCTTTCATGTCACCAAATCAGCGTTGGAGTACGATAAGCACTTCCGGGAGATGGAATCTACTCGAGTAGTTAGCAATGCCGCGAAAGAACCGACTGTCACTGAACTCAAGAATTCAGGAGACCAAGACATGGAAGAAACTTCAAAAGATGTGACTACATCATCGCTATACGACGGTCGTCAAACAAACCAAACCTAAATGTCACGCAACTCAAAAAGATTGCCGGTGTTCAAGTCCACACGACAAATAGAAAAGCAATATGCCGGCTGCGTCAACACTTCAGGCATTCCAGACTTTTCTGCGCCTACCACTCGCCCGCAACCCTGCCATTCAAAGGAAATAAATGCGCAACCAACAACTTCCTTTGGAGACAGCTCACCTGAATGGATGTTTTTTGTCAAGGCCGCAGTCAAGATGGCTCTCAGCCTACTTAAAACCAGCAACTCAACCTGGGCAAAGAAACTTTTACCATAATCCAAGCAGTGCTACCTCTCCTTGAGGGATGCTAGGGACATCTTCTACTCAAACTAAGGGTTTTACCACCAGGACAATTTCGGTGGTGTCTGCAAGAGCTACCATACCCGACACGCTGAGTTGGGCAGACACCCTCAGTAGAGATGGCAGAGCCCGCTTAAGGCAGAGCAAAGCCGGGCGGCTATAACTAGAGTCTGGTAGTGGAGCTGCCGAGAGTATCGCAACAAACGTGGGGCACTAGCGCAGTACATTGCCGGGCGCGACAAACCTCCTCACAAAATAGCACTGCCGGAAACTGGAATCGAGACAACCTCACTTTCGGGCTACAATGCGCTGGTTTCTCGCATATGTCAGCGCGTGGAAGTCCTAGAAGCAAAACACGTAAATGGACGCATGCACAAACTCAGCGACGAGAGCATAGACCACGTGCTTATAGAAACCCTTCCCGAGAAGCGCCACTGGCCCTCTTTCTTTATTCTCAACGTATACAGTCCGCCACGCAATAGGTGCGAGGATTTTAGCAAACTATTTGCGCGCGCGCTTAAAGTTGCACAGGACTAACTCCTAATAGTAGGCGACTTTAACGCGCCGCACTTTCCTGGGGGTACACTCGCTCCCTGGCCAAGTGCACTCGACTTCACCACCCCATCTGCCAACAACGCCTCTCCATCCTGACCGACTCGGAGCAGCCCACGAGAACAGGCAATAGTGTTACTCGCGACCATAGGTCGGCATTTTAAGCTGTCCTCACTCAAACTCACGATCACCATTTTTTCCGCAATCAGAACTCACGCCCACTCACGATCACGATTTATTTAAAATAGGGTCATCACCCGGACTCACCCTCACGGTTCAACACAAAACCAAAACTCACTCGCCGTCATCATCATGGTCGTCCCGCTCACAGATCATCACGGTCATCACGCTCACAGGTCATCACGAATCATCAGACTCACAGGTCATCAGACTCACAGGTCCTCACGGTCCTCACACTCACAGGTCATCACGGTCCTCACGGCACTCACACTCACAGGTCCTCACGGTCCTCACACCGACAGGTCATCACGGTCCTCACGGCACTCACACTCACAGCTCCTCACGGTCCTCACACTCACAGGTCATCATTCTCATCACACTCACAGGTCCTCACGGTCCTCGCACTCACAGGTCCTCACACTCACAGGTCCTCACAGTCACAGCTCCTCACGGTCCTCACACTCACACAGGGTCCTCACGCTCATCACACTCACAGGTCCTCACACTCTCAGGTCATCACGCTTACAGTTTGCTTTCTTTGTGTTTTTCTTTCGTTTCTCGCAAGCCGTTGGTTTGTCTTCGCGTGAGTCGTGCGGCGGGGAAGCTACCCCAAAACAGTGAATTTCTGAACCGCTTATCCCATTTGAAAGAAATGTACTATGTTTATGTTTATGCTCCGCACATTTCTACCAAATTTCGTTAACCTGGATTAATTACGAAAGAAGCTAAATGCAAGCTGACGAAAGTGGGTGTGTTGAACTTTCGCTATGCTGACAAGGGCGGCGGTAAAACACAAGCGCGCCTTCCGACAGGTTACACAGACAACGTCGCAGTGATTAGAGCATTGCCTCGCTGTGCATACCTCGCTTATTTGTACACAAATAAACGATTACTACATATATCACCTCCGTTTCTTTTTTTGTGCCATCCACACGTACTTCTACGGAAGTTTATGCAGCACATATATATATAGTAAACATATGCAACGACCAAACTTTTCTATACTTTGGGAGGGCGGTAATATTAGGTAGGGGTGGGTTCACGTGACGTACCTCTGGTTTGACATCTCACCATAATCCCTGTTGGCAGTGGTGTCCGTCAGTCGTATGCTATTCTATGAGCAGAGGCTGCGGAGGCCGAGTTTTCCTTCTCACTCGAGTTGCTTCTGCTTTTGTTGATCGACCGTGCTTGCCGTGTAGGCTGCGATTGAAGGTATCATCGGCCGGCATTGTTTTTCAGTCCGCTTGCCTTTATAAAATACTGTCAGCATTTATTATATTGATACATGCAGCCGTCCTTGAATTGGTTTCGTTTGGATGGGTTTGGCATGGCTTTGCTTGGTTGGGTTGGGAGTGGTTTGGGGGTTTGTGGTCTTTCCCGTGCGTCTCTTTGTCGCGCTCCTGATCACGTAGGGCGCGCCATCTTTCATGTGGCAAGCCGCGTCATTCTTGGCGCGCAGTTCTATGATGGGCAATCAGTACATCGAACAAGGTTTCATAGACACATCGTTTCATCGACACTGCGATGTTTCTTCGACATTTGTTTCATCGATGTGTCATCCGCAGATCGTTTCTTCGACATGGGATGCTCGACAGAGCTTGCTACATTTCGTCGACACTTTTATTTATTTATTTTTACTCTGACGTCTATACTTCGTTTCACCTTATGTTGTCCCACAGCGAAGGCTAGAAGCGCGAGCTCATAGCGTTGGCAGCTTCCCTTGGTGCACGAGAGCTTGTGCCGCCGAGGTGTGCCATAGAGCTAGGCGCTCGCGCTTGTAGCCTTTCCTGCGGTACAACACACCACACACCTGCGGTACAACAACACAAGGCCCGCCCCCATCCCACCGAAATCGTCCATTTTGCTGGGGCCGCCTCTCCCCCTTCCCCTCATAGAGCACTTTGTCATGGGCGCCCCCCCCCCCCCCTAAAACAAAATCCTGGCTACGTGCCTCCTTCTCGTCAAGGTGTAATAACCACAGTACATTCCTTTTTCGGGGTGTACACAGTGGCCCGGGACCCAATAAAACGACTGAAAAATTAAATTACACAAACGAGTCCCGAAAGCAACACGTTGCTTCTTGGCGAGTGTCGAGGAAACTTCGGCCGAAAACCGGCTTCAATATTGGCCGGATGTACGGTTTTGCGCCTCGTCCCGACATCCGGCAGGTATGGGTGTACCGATGCAAATACACGATTTATGTCTAATAGCACTGGCACCACTGATCTCTTATTAGGATGGATCGCGGATAGAGGCCTGTATTGCTGGGGTCGAGCGGCACCACCGGCAGTCATCGCTTGACACGATCTAATGCATGCTATAGGAGGAACGGGAAAACTCTATTTTATTACGTTAGTAGGTTGTTCTCGATCATGAAACTTCTATCGTGTTTCCGCCAATAACAGTTACTATTGTGGGCAAGAATATTAAACGCGTTAGAATACCAATCTTGTTTAAATAAACGTTCTGTGGTTGAGGGTCGAGGGCGACTTTGTTGGGCGTTAACTGTGATGTGTTTAATGAGACAAGGGCTACCGAGAGTTATTGTGATGTCATCTGTGATCTCGGAGTCATCAGAGCTCAGCAAACGATAAGTTGGAAGGCCTTTACTAAGGACATTCGCATCGTTTTAACCGCTTGTACATAGTATTTCATGGTGAAAGTTTTTTTCTTTGAACTGCTGTGAGGGCTTCCGTGACAAACTGAAACTCGGAGCGTGCCGTTCAGTCGCTGAACGTTCCGTTTATTTAGCAACCGAAGCAAGCGACGTCAGTAAAGTCGGTGGTGCTCCGGCCCATTTTTTTTTTATAATCAATGTTTGAACGTTTGACGAATGTCTCGTTGATCTCCAAGCACCCGATATAATCATCGCAGCACGTCATAAAATACTCGCCCTCGAGCACCGCGTACAAGCTTCCTATTTTTGCGTGTTTCTCCCTTAGACTTTCGTGTATTGCCTCATGGTGTAATATGCCAAAACAACAAGGACGAAAACGAAGGGAGAACTAGACAGGACGCGGCGTATTGCCTGTTGTCAAGCAATGGCCGCCGGTGAGGCCAGTGACAGGCTCCCGATCCGCGATCCAGACTTGCACTGTGAGAGTTCTAATGCATTGCACCCGCGGAGTGCTGCGCTGCATGGAGAACAGGCCCCGGACGAACTTGCCGAATGCACCTAGTGCAGACAGATGCTGCCGCCATAGATGTTTTAGAAAAGTACCGACCTCAAACCGAAACTAGCGCCTTTTTGTTCGACGTGATGGGTGGGAATGCGGGAGCGCAGTCGCTGCCATCGTTTATCTATAAACGTTGGTTGCTGCCACGTGTCACTTATATTTGCGATGATTTCCAATTAAGGAACTCGGCTGTCAGAGATATCTACAGACGGCGTAAGTTTCTGAAGCCAGCTGACTACAAAACAGCATACACCTGAGAAAATTTAAGGCACTGTACGCGCAAAAGCTTGCTTCGTTATAAGCATAGTATTATGAGTGAACCACTGAAGGAATACTGCTTAAATCTAGTTCTTTGGAACATCTAGCAATACGTTTCGTAAGACTGTTTTTATTTCCCTGGTGAGGGCATTGAGAACGAGAGCTTTCTCAAACAAAATACGACGGGGCAAGATAGCTGCCGTTCAAATATGACTGTGCTTGAGCCTCGGGCAACGTCTCCATGTTTAGCCTTCCCGGACGCTGAGTGAATGCGTCACAGGTTTCTGCTGTGGGAGCTTTGTCGAAAAATGTTCTACTTTTCACCTGCACACAGATGATGCGAGATCTCGCAGCCTCTGTGTTTGTCCTGGGCCTTTCATTACACACTGGTAGGTTTCAGCGTCTGTACGGCAACAAAGCGACCCAAATTTTGCAAATAAAACACGGGTCGTCGATTCCTCCCTTCGTGGAATATCAGACGCTTACAATTCAAGCTCACGTTTGAGTTTGTGGCCCGCGGGACGCGATTTCGAGCAGAATACCAACTTTTTCTTTCAGCTCCGCTGTGCGAATGCCGCCTCGTAGCAGACGAACTCCCGTCGTCTGCTCTCGCTCCTCGCCTGGGCGAGGCATGACGGGATTGTCGGCGCTAGAGAGCTCAAAGACAACGTACAGCGAGCGGCGTGAACGCTCGCCTCCCCGCGCTGTATCGTGCTCTCGTGCACCGCCTAGGGATCGCGGGGGATTTTTCGTCAAAAGTTGCGAAGGTGAGCGCGCACAGGGAGGAGGAAACTTTGCGGCGTTCTTTTAGTCACTCCCGCCGCTACGTCAAAAAGCGAAGAATGTTTTGCTCCGCGAGTTTAGCTACCCAGGAGTGTACTCTGTTTCACCTTATGATGTACCGCAGGAAAGGCTACAAGCGCGAGCTCCTTGCTCTGGGGCACATCTCGGCGGCGCAAGCTCTCGTGACTAAAAGGAGCGGTGCAACGATACTCCATTGGAATGTTTTTTCTTTACACGAGCTTACTGGCACACCTGGGACTCAAGGATAGGCCTCCTGCGCTGAAGCTTTGAACACACCGTAGCGCCCTCGTTTTGGGTAGTACAAGCTCACCTGATTGAGCCTCGCACTACTTTTGGCACGTTGGTCGAGCTTTTTAATTCTGCCTGGTGCTGAAGAACGAAAAACACCTTTGGACGCCAAAAATCGGCCAGACTCAACGCCGCAAGACAATCAAAAGTGCCAAATTCATGACACCACCGCTAGGGTACGCGTCTATTATATCTGGGTGGTGACGTCGAAACACCTGTGTCGCAACTTTCGTTTTCTTTTTCTTTGTCATGTCTACTTTGGAACGCGTGGAACGGCATCTCATGGCTCGCGCTCTTAGCGTCTTAGCTTTGACGGCGTTCGGATTTTTGTTGTTTCTTTATATTTTCATCGTGATCTCGCGCTCCGCACCAGAGCAGGCACACTTCTGCATGCCTGACATTTTGAGACGCTCGAGTTTGTACTACCCAAAACAAGGCCTAACAAGTCCCTTTTCGCAGCACCCCTGGGCAACGCAGGAGGCCCATACTCACACGCAACGCCACTGGCCAAGAAACTCCTTTGTTGCGGTGTAATTTCAAGGACAAAAGCGATCATTTTCATTCAATCTCTCCTTTGCAAAATTTGATGACGTAACGTGGGGATCGCAGTACACCCATATGACGATATTTGAATGCGGTTTATAGATTGGACCGGAGCATTGCGTGGGCACTCGATTTGGGCTCGTGATAATTACTAGCTCGAGAAGCATTCGGGTAGTGGCCCGTGTTCAATCGCTGCAACGACGACAATAGCCGAGCCATAACAATGCCTGGAACTCAGCGCGTGTCCTGTGCTTTGCCAACCCCAGCGCGTGGCTATCAGCAACATTAGCGGCATATAATCCGCTCCAGATCACGTGGCCGCTTGTTCTGGCTGCGAGTTGAGGGGGTGAACGCTGCTCGTTTTTCTTAAGTTTTTTTCTGGGACTTCTATTGCGTGGGGTGAAAAACGAACCCGTGTTTCATTGGTCATTAACGTCAGGGATCCGTTTTAAGCGGTATTTGCGGAAAGTACAAAAATTGTTGCATCGCCCCTTTAAGAGCGGCTGCCAACGCTATGAGCTCGCGCTTCTAGCTTTCGCCGCGGTACAACATAAGGTGAAACGAAGTATAGTTAGTTCCGCGCCGCCGCGGAGGGCGCTGAGGTGTGAGCACCGTGAGTAATGAGGTCTCTCCTCGGCGGCCACGGTTTCGGGGGCGTAGCTTGCTCGCCTTTTTTGCGGTGTGGTGGTGGTGTGCGGCCAATGGCTGGCCTCATGTTTTGCTTTGGTGCTGTGTCGATCAAAGGTGCCACCATCGTGCAAGTTATGCTATAAGCATAACTTGCTTATAACAAGTTATGCTATAAGGATGGGAAAGACGTGCTTCGTTCTGCAATTCGGGGTACCGGAACTGTGCAGAGCGAGTGTCCTTGATGAAAGCTCCATCGAATGACGCTCGCCTGGAGCAGTGGCGTCGTGCAATCCCGAGGGCCGATCGCAAGTTACTACCTAGTCTCCTCATCTCGTTGACCAAGTGAAGACCAAGCTTCACAGTCTAAATTCTGTCGAAGACTGGGAATGCGAAGATGTCTGGACAGAAAAGGCTAAAGAAATCAAGGCTGTGGACTGCATACTATATTATGTAACTGGGATTTTGAGTGAGAAAATGAAAAAAGCTTCACGCTGCCCTGCATGCCTATCGGCTTTCAGCATCGACAAAAACACTTCTGCTGAACCGCACTGACAAACGTGAAGAAAATAGGAGGCCTTATACACCCCAAAAAGAACCTTTTCCAGCTACTGAAGAAATCGGAACAGTTTTCCGTGGAAAGCAAAAGCCACCAGACTGTCTACTGGGACACAATCAACAGTGTTCTTGACACATGCACAATAACGTTTCCATGCGCTGAACACAAAGAAGAAACAATTGCCTAGTTGCTCCACTACTACTTCAGCATGCGAATGCGACAACACTGTCAGCATATTACCATGAGTATGAACAAACAAGCCCAAGAAAAGTAAAAAATCAACAAAGCAGCGCTCGTCTTAGTTTAAGAGCATGAGCAAGAAACACAGGATGTAGGAGGTGGCGTGCTTTGCTAGTATGCAGTAAATTCAGCTTTTGTGTACATTTTGAAGCAAAAATATTTGTCAGGTATTTTTTTACAAATGAAAAGTGATTTATGACCTATAACCACTACTATTGTTTGACTTTCAGTCACGGTGTCATCATGTCAGTCAGTATGTCATGATACCGTGTCATTATTTCAGTCACTATGTTATCACAAATATAACTTTTTTCTGCTCACAAGGTTTGTATATTCCACAGTACAAGTTGACATCGTATCTATATACCATTCGTAATGCTATAACCTTTATGCGCATGTAAAGAATTATTTTGGCCCCACTATGTACCATTATTAGAATTAATTTTTTTCAATACGAAGGCAGGAGCAGGGTGGAAAATATCACCCGACCTCTTATAAAGCCACGCAATGTGTAAACAATTTACGGAACTGTTACCAAACATGCTGTTGGACAAAACATGTGAGCACGACCCAGCGGTTTACTCTAAATTACTCTAAATTATTGAAAGCCCAGTAGATTATGCCGGGAAGTTTTATATTTATACGAGCATTTTTGTCACGCTAAATCATCATCGGAATGTTCTCGTTTAAAAAAAACCGGAAACACACGGGTTAAAAGGCAATCAGTGCTAGTGCGCCAACATAAATCCGTCATTTCAGTACACAGTACACAGGGACCGAGTAAAGAATGCATAATTTCCTTCACAAGCCCTCCATACAAGCCTTCACAAGCCCCTCTAAACTTGGGCGCCATCTATCCCCGTGCGCGTGAAGCGCGCTCGCGCGCCGAACATAATGTGGTCGCCGCGTAAAGGCTGAACCGACAGCACGCTCGCTTTGCGCGGGACGTAGCAGCCACTGTGTTGATTCCACGCGCAGAGCAAAAGCCGCCTGGCACAATTCGTCGGTTATTCGCAGCATATTCGTCCCATGGAGTTCAGCCTTAAGACAGAGAGTCAGACTTGTACGTAATCCGTTACAAGTAACGCAATTACTTGTAATCCCTTACATTTATCGGTAATTTTGTAACGGAATATTTACATATTTTCTAGAGTAATTTTAAAGTAATTCCCTTACATTTTTTACGAAACGGATTCCTTGTAATCCGTTACATTTTTTCCAAAACCAGACCCCCCCCCCCCTCTCTAAAGAGAAGGTCGTTTTAATTTCGGTAAAGTTGAGCGCAACCAGCGCAAAGGGAGGCTTGGTACTCTTCAGTTCCACAAAGCCTTTTTTTGCAACACCAAGCCCCTGAATTGTTTTTAGACCCTAACAACAATGTTAAAAAGTCCAAATAAACATTTTTACAAAAGAAAAGGGAGGGGGGAAATATATACGCTTTTTTTAGACCCTTTGCTTTTCTTTGCGATCGAAGACTGGGAGAGGAGGACACCAAGTGATTGTGTGCCTCTTCGAGAAGCTCGAGGTGGTAAGTGCACAGACAAGAATTAACGATGTCCTAATGTCACAACACGAGACAACGCTCCGTTTACCCTAAAATCCACTAAAAGAGATGTGATAATATGTGAAGGTGTTATTGTCACAAGCACCCTCGTTGGTCGATGCACACTTATCTTCTCTTAGAAAACAGGATGTATTTTTTTCTTCTTCTTCTTTCACCTTATTTGACCCTGCTTTAAAAGCTACTTACTTCTTTTTTCGTAGTCCAACTCTAGGGTTGGCCCACTTTATTTGTGGATTCCAGCCAGGTTATCTGCATCTCAGTTACCCTTTTTGTGAGTCAGCTTTTTGCGAGCACTTCGAAAATGGTAATAGTCTTCCTTTTTTCTTTTCCTTTTCTTACCCCAGCAGATATTTTTACAAATGAAACATAATGGTGGCTGACGTAGCAAGATTCTGGGCTTGAGGAGATGGTGAAACTCATGAGTGGGGCCATAGCGTCGCTTAGTTCTTTGCCCTTCGCTGTCCGTGGCATCAGCGGACGTCTACCTGGAGAATACCGGAGTAAACTGCAGTCGGTCCGTGCTCCGTGCTCTTTTGAACGGCACCAAGAAAGGTACACATGGCAAACGTGCGTTTACATTTCCTTGTGTCAACCAACGCTCCAATTAATTGTTGTTATGAGCGTCCTGTTTCTTTTTTCTTGATTACTTATATTTAAATATTGGAAACTTTTTTCTTATACGCCAACGTCTCAACCGAGGCTGGACCTGTTCAGAACCAAAGGAAGAAGAATATCGTGCCAAACCTTATTTATTATTTATTTATCACCTTACTGATAACAACTCCACTAAAACTCTCGGCTGCAACGACGAAGCTTTGCTCTATCTTCGAGCTAAATAGTTGCTTCGCTGAAAAAGCTCAATGCAGAGCATGAAGCATTCGTGAGGCACAATATGGAACTCCCATCCAGTGCCTCAGTTCATTTCATTTCATTTCATTTTATTCACCTCAAGGGCGTCCGATGGACGCATTACATGAGGGGAGATTCAAAACAATTGACAAAGGTTTAAAACACAAAAAAAATAGAATAGCAAAACACGGAAAAGTGAAATGCTATCGCTGATGCACCCAATGTCGACGAACAAAGCGAAATAAAGAAATAATGAAGTACAAACAAAGCACAAAAGCTATTATACAAAAACATAATCAAGGTGAGTAATTATACAATAGTGAACACTGATTTCTAAATGAAATGGGATTGCTGTCGGTAACAATATGATCAGGTAGTGCATTCCAGTCTCTGATACAAAGTAATAAGGGGAGAAAAGGAAAGTGTTAGTGCGACTGAAGATTGGTTCTAGTTTCTGCGAATGATCTAGTCTTGGCGATATAAAACTGGCAGGGCGGCAATAAACTGATTTAAAAGGCGAATCGCTGTAATAGATGCTATGAAAAAAACAAAGCCGAGTTATTTTACGTCTTAGTTCAAGAGCAGAGACATTATTGCTAGCTTTTAAGGCTGAGGCACTAGTTTCCGGTGAGTAGTTGTTGCATATAAATCTTACTGCTTTGTTTTGGACGGATTCCAGTCTTTGAAGAAGGTAAGTTTGGTGGGGGTTCCAAATGGTGCATGCATACTCTAATTTGGGTAGGACTATTGTCTTGTATGCGAGTAGTTTTGTTTTAGGTGGGGCAAGATATAATGTTCGTCTTAAGAAGCCAAGCGTTTTCAAGGCACTGCTTGTAATGTATTCAATGTGGTCGTTCCATGATAGAGTGTCTGTAAAATGAATTCCCAAGTACTTATCCGATGATACATGTTCCAGGTGTTGTGATAACAATGAGTATTGTGATTGTGTTACTGTAGAAGACTTAGTGATAGACATTTGTTTACATTTGCGAGCGTTTATGTTCATCTGTCACATAAAGCAAAGGGTGTTCAGCGTAGCAGTGAACATATTGAGAAAGAAATAACGCGAAATGTCTGACGAGACTTTCGATAGTCAGCTGTTGCTCAAAATACTCAAGGTCAATAAATGGAACAGGTGGCAGCAATAAGAACTTGAATAACTTTCTTCCTTTTGTTTCTTAATTGAGGAAAATATTGTTGAAAGTAACGCCACGAAAGTAACGGATTACTTTTGGGGGTAACGGTCACTTACTTTCATGGGAGAGTAATTGTAATTGTAATAAATTACAATTTAGCCTCGAGTAATTGTAAATGTAATTCCTTACTATTTTTCAGTAACGTGTACAAGTCTGCAGAGAGTCATCACCTAAATGTATTTCTTCCACCGTGGGCTCGGCGCTCGACAGCCGGACGTAATTGTTGCTTTCTGTCGTGCTTTTTGCTGCGTGCACACTCGAAGCTCGCGAGATGCTGAATCGTTCCAAACTTTTTCTAAAAGGGGTGTTTCTCGACGCAGTGGTGGCCTAGTATACCGCTTATTTTTTTATAGAATCATGTGAGGCTTATTTTGTGCCCAGTAATGCACGCGAAATACCAAAACTGACGTTTTGCATTCTCGTCTAGCAAGTGTTCCGAAAAAGGTAGTGACGTAGAGGTTAACCTGTCGGTTTCAGCAGTCCTTAAGAGTCGATGACCGAGGTATTTACATTGTTGTAACTTGTAGAGTCGGAGCTGGAAGAGATCTATAGTCTACGTCGTCTTCTTTGCCATTGTGCAGCTGACCGATTCTACGTGCTCGACCTCTCGCTTGAAGCGTAATCCTCTTTATATAGTATTCAACAGTGCTCATCGGCACACAAGCGTCAGTACAGGTTATGACTTCGTCAACATTGCCTGAAGCCTATTCCAATTGTAAAATCAAATATCGAAGGTGTCTTCATGGTCCCTTTAAGCGTGCGTGTTTGCACGACATGAAGTGTCACAGCTTCTGCGACCGCAACACCTCACGCGGTCACAATGTCCGCCCATATCAAAATTGAACTGGGCGGTGTTTTTAAATGCAATATTTAGCATTATTTCGCGCATTTAGTTCCCGGAAATTAGCAGCACTTTCGGGAAGTTGAAGTTGAGTGGTATCCTTTTGCATAACTCGCGGAAATTATGACAAGCGGTTTCTCTAGTCATTTAGTCGCACATTCACAAGAAATATTATAATTTATGCTACATAATTATCAAACCCGCGGCGTTTCTGCAACCATCGGTTCGAGACAGACTCTCTGTCGCTCGGTTAACAAGTATTCAATGAACGCAGTAGCACACTTCAACGACCCGCTGGTCAATCTTGTCCTCTGCTACACCATTGTAAAATTTCATTACGGGCTTGAATCATCGCGATGTGTGTCATAGGCCTTCAAGCGATAAGAAGTGTTTTAGAATTGAATTGTAAAAAGTTGGTTACCAAATATATTCTTTAAATTGTTTTACAAGAAATTCTTACCTCACTCTGAGTACCTATGTATTCAACCATAATAACGCAAAAACGCAACATGAGTAAACAACGGGCAAGGGGAGCACAGCGTCATGCACGAAGCCCGAGAAGCCCGGGCAATTGGCGCCTCGGAGTCGCGTCCAGCCGGCGCGCCGGCAACCCGGCGTGGCCGTGGGGCAGGCGCCGCGACGTTGCGGCGTCGCGCGCCGCCATCGTCTACTTCTTAGCGTAAGCAGGCTGCGGGCGGGCGCATTTAGAAACCTTGTGTGAACGTGGCATTTCGGATCGGCGTGAGCCTTTTTGGAACCGTTTTTCGTAAAAGTAAGTCTCAACTTCACGTCTCTGTGACATCACCGGGTTCCTGTGACATCTCGCCTACTCCTAGAGTTTCCCCCAAAATAAACGTCGCTACATGCTGCGTGAAAGACTGCCACAGTCGCGAAGGTGACTCAAGCGTCAAACTATACCGCTTCACTTCAAGATCTTGGGAAGCGACACGGCGACAGAAGTGGATTACTGCAGTGCGACGCATCAATGTAAGTGATTTTTACATTAATTGTTGAAGTGAACGAAAATAGATGTGCAGGTTTGGAAAGTGGTCTGACAAACTCGTTTTGCAAACTACTCGGCAAAATAACATATTTATACAAGTTGTTTTACGAGTCTCTGAGACAGCCACATAGAGAAATACGGTAGGAAAAATCGGGCCGATTGTTGCTTCGCTGTGACGTCGAGAATCAGGCGATCAGGTTTTCAAGCGAGATGCCCGTCGGCCCGTTCCGGCACTCGTAGTTGTAGGCGTGCATTTTGTTGCGACTCTGCGCGCCGTTCGTCACGCGCGGTCGCAACCAAAACCTTCCAAACCTGCGAGTTTTCAAATAGTGGATTTTCGTAGAACAAATTTTTGTTTGCTTCGGCTACCAAATTTAATGCTGAGTCTGGTAACAAATGTGACGGCGTGCAGAAAACAGGATGAATGAAAGGAACAAATGTTCTTAAACGTAAACCGAAAGGTTTACGTTTAAGAAAACAGAAAGCAAAAGTTTTTCTTTAGAAAAAGCTCATGCGAAACGTAAATATTCTTCTCACACGTACACCTTGTTGCCTGTCGCCTTTTTACACCAGGCTTGTGTACAGCATGCAGAGTTTGGTTCTTAATTATCCACATTTTATTCTAGTGTCGTGGGGGCGTCGGGAGAAGAAGAGGACGGTCGAGCGAGGCGCGAGCGGGTGCCAGCCGGCGAGGAAAGAGGAAGAGCGTGCTGCACGAGGCTGGGGCCGGGCAGGAACGATAGAGCCGTTCTGTCTGGTCTGGCCCATGGCGATCCCCGGAGCATTTCACCAGCGACGGTTCGGATCAGGATCGGCGGAAACGGCGAGCCCTGGCCATACCGGCCTAGGCCATGACGATCCAGGAGTGGTTCCGCAGCGAGACTCTGGCTGTGATAGCCCGGAACAGCTAGCCTATACGCAGCGCTGGCGTGGGAAGGACGATCCGCAGGCGTGGACACGGACTCCGACTGCGAGCTATGAACGACGGGCTGACAACTAGGGTCGGCGGGTCCGGACTGTCGGCTCTCGAAGACGGGTAACCGGGAAGTACAGTAAACCCATTCGCTGCCTTCTCGTTGTGTTGTGTCACTTCCTGGGAGACAAGCGAAGCACAGACCGATCGGGCGGCGATTATTATAGAGCGACCCCACAAGTGGTGAAGACAACTCAAACTGGTGTCCAAATGACAACTCTAGAATATGCTCTAAACACTTCGACCTATCAAGGCTCCGATGGTCTTAAAAAGACGCATAAAAGAACCAGGGACATGGCGCGCACGTGCACACGGGGACTGCTGAAATTGGGGTCGCCGCCGCTCGCTACGGCCCGACGGGCAGACTGGCCGCCCCATTAATTCAGAGACACCTCCGCTTGTGGCGCTGAATGCAGCACTCTCGTGGCGCCGCCTAGCCATTGCCGGCTGGCTACCATGCACTTGCGCCATCTTGCCCCGAACGACACATAAAAGCATGATATCGCACAATGTGAAAGATCTCACTCGAAGCTTCGATTGATCATGACACCGCCTTTGTTGCACTTCCTGAGTGATGACTCATTTGCGAAAGGTACGGTGAGGTGCGCGGAAAGATAAAATTGTTTGTGCGACTGGATGCTGATGAGGATCATGCGAGTCACTTAATTTTATCGCAGCCGTGCGAACGTTATAGTTGACGCAATCATACAATGCTATGCCCACCGGCACCAACTTGGCAACAGACGCCGAAATCCACACGAGCCTTTCTATGCCACAAAGAGAGGAGCGCTAACCATTTCGGAGCGCTTCCTCAACTGCGACGTTACCGCGCCGCCTCGAGGTGCCATCAGTCCGTTGGCGTCTCGCCGTCTGCCGTGAAGCGAAGAGCGAACGCCGAGGAGAGACGAAAGCGAACCCCCCCCTTTCCCCCTTACCACCTCTGCCCTCCACAGCTGGTTGAGACATTGCGGAGGGCGCTGGCAAGGAGGAGCCTGCAAGAACAAGCACCCCCCCCTCCTCCTCCTCCGCCCTCCACAGGACCCAGCGCGTTTACATGGCGGAGGAGCAGGCGAGCGACACCCAAACCAACCCTGAACCCCACGCAGTAGCTGCGAAGCGAGAGTCTCCTTGCCGACTAAGATGGCCCGGGAGCTCACGTGACCAACCCAGCTAAGATAATACCAGCGCTCACTGCGACTCATCATGGCCATGGTCCTCAGACTCACGTCACCACGCAAACTAATTCAATCACCGGACTCAGGTCTTGATTCAGGCTCAGGCTCATGAGTCCTCGAAACTCACAATCACAATCAAGAGATCTCAAAACTCACGCTCATGAGTACTTCACTTAGAGCTCAAGCTCACACTCACACTCATGAGTCCTCAGAACTCACGCTCACACTCACGTTCATCAATTTTCAGAACTCAAACTCATGAGTTCTCAGGACACAAACTCACACTCAAGAGTTTTCAGAACTCACGATCAAACTCACGCTCATGAGTTCGCAGGACTCGCACTCACGTTCACACTCATGAGTTCTCGGAACTCACGATCAGACTCACGATCAGACTCACGCTCATGAGTTCTCAGGACTCACGCTCACACTCACACTCATGAGCTCACATAACTCACGATCACACTCACACTCACACTCACCATTTTTCTATATTCGCGATCTCACTCACGATCACCTCAAATCTGGCGGTGAGCGTGAGTGATCGTGAGTGATCGCACTCATGAGTGAGAATGCCGAGGTATGCTCGCGACACTTGCCCGGACCTTGCGCTGACGAGATGCGGACGGTGGTCGGAATGGTCAAACCTCGAGATGAACCTGGGAAGCGACCACGCCGTCTCTCGAGGAAAAACGTTTCTCCGGAAACAAGCCCTGAGAGACTGGGACAGGTTTCGGGCAGCACGCACGGCCACACTCAGCGAGCGAGAGCAAGATGATGCTTCCCATGCCAGCTGGATTGAGCGCCTGGTGTGCGACAAGAACACCTATACGGAAAGTATAAACCTGACAACAGAGACCCCGAGGTGCACAGGCACCTGCTTTACTTGTGGGAGGCGAGGCACGGTCTGATAAAGCGCTGGAAGCGCCAGAAGCTAAACCGCAAGCTCAAGAAACGGATCGCGGCAATCACGGCGGAAGCGCTTGAGTACGTAATCCAACTGGCGCGTTCCAACTGGAACAAGAAGTGCATCGATCTCCAGGAAGAACTGAGGACCGAAGACTTGAGGCAGTTCTTGGGACACCTCCTGGACCTAGCAGAAGTAAACGCAATTCCAGCCAGAGCCTCCAAAAAATTGTGCGCGACTTTTGCGGCACCAACCAGGACCTCCTCGAACAGCTCAAACTACGGTACATCGGCTCGTCCCGGACGAGGACGTCCCCTTCAGCTTCGAAGAGGTATGCAGCGCGCTCCAATACCTGGGTCGTAATGCGGCACATGGCGAGTACCGTGTCCAAAACACGCTGCTCCGTAACCTAGACGCGGGCTCGGTTCAGACCCCCTTGAAACATATCAACCAGGTATGGGAGAACGGCGAGCTCCCCAGGGAGTGAAAACACTCGGAAATTATCCTCATCCACAAACCTGGGAAGGAGCTCTGCCTCGACAACCTGCGACCAATCGCCCTCACATCCTGCGTGGGAAAGCGGATGGATCGGGTCGGTACCAAACGCTGCAGCCGCACATGGAGGAAACGGGCGTGTTCTCGCCCACCATGTTTGGTTTTAGAGAGCACTTGTCAACTCAGCACGTCATGCTGCAGCTAAAAGAGGACATTCTTGACCCCATCTCAAAGACGACGACGACCCAAGCGGTTCTCGCCCAGGACGTCAAGGGCGCTTTTGATAATGTGGGCCACAAGCAAATTCTCCGAAACCTGACAGTCACCAATTGCGGTTGCAGAATGTACAACTAGGTGCGGGACTTTCTGTGGAACAGGACAGCCACCATTGGTGCAGGTGACCTCCGCATGGACGTCATCAACACCCCGAATAGGGGCACGCCGCAGGGTGCGGTGCTCTCGCCAACATTGTTCAACCTGGCAATGAGCGGACTGCCCCCGATTCTGGAGCGCATCCCGCACATTCAACACTCTCTGTAAGCGGACGATCTCACAATCTGGACCGTGTCCGGGTCTGACGGAGAGAAGCAGGACGCGCTTCAGGCGGCAGTCGACAACATTCAACGGTACCTACGCCGCTTCTCGGCAGCCAAATCTGAATTAATCCTAGTCTGCAAGACTCCAAGTTCCCGCCGCAAGTCGGAGCCCATAGACGAGATACAAGTCTTCCTGGACGACAGCTCCCAAATCCCCGTGGTGCCGCGAGCCGGAATCCAGGGACTCCATCTCCAGGAGGACGGAAAGGTGACCCATACCCTCACACTTCTCCAGAACCAAGTAACCCTTATTCTATGCATCATGCACCGGGTCGCTAGCCGGGGGCACGGCCTCAAGGAAGACGACACGATCAAACTGGTTAACGCCCTGATGGTGTCACGCATCATCTGCGCAACACCCTATCTGAATCTCACCAAGGAAGACGAGGACAAACTAGATATCCTCATACGCAAAGCGTACAAGAGGGACCTCGGACCTCCCTGTACACCTCCACAGATAAGCTACTCAAGCTTGGCGTCCACATCACTTTTAGGGAGCTGGTGGACAGCCACCTTGCCACTCAACGAAACCGACTCGCCCAAACACCTGCGAGCAGAAAGGTCCTCGAGTCGCTCAAGTTACCCTTCCAATGGGACAAAGAAGACTCCATGGCATCCTTCCCGAGACACATCCGGAGCCAAATCAAGGTGCACACGATGCCCCGCAACATGGACCCGACCCTCCACGCGGAACGCCGCAAGGCTCGGGCAAGATTCTACCAAAAGCCGTATGGCAAACGGGCTGATGTCCTGTACAGAGACGCGGTCACATAGGCCTATCAACGGAATGCAGTGGCAATGTGCGTCGTGGATGGAACTGGGAGCACCCGAATCACGGCGTCGTTTCGTACCTCTAATACGACCATTGCAAAGGAATTCTCCATCGCCATGTCCATGGGGCTCGGAGAAGGTCACGTCACAATGATGAGCGACTCACAAGCAGCACTTCGTCACTTCCTAGCAGGCCGTGTCTCGCCGAACGCACTCAAGGCCCTCAACCAGAGAGACCGACAGGGCTTCCCCACAGTGGAACTCATATGGATCCCAGGACACGACGAGATAAAAGGCAATCGGTGTGCTGACACCGAGGCCCGAGCATGCACACTCCGGGCCGCTCCTGCCGCCGCGTCGCGACTAGGGCTGGATTAATAGTTTATTCCGGTGCCGAACAGGTACTCCGAAATCAGGGCCTATCTCCGTGGCCAGAGGCGTGAATACGGGTGTAGCGCGAAACAACCCATTCCCGTTTGAACCCTTCCTAATTCGACCCATTCGCGAATCGACCTTCCCGTTTGAACCCTTCCCATTTCGACCCACTTCCGGAATCGACCTTCCCGTTTGAACCCGTCCCGTTTCAACCCATTCTCGAAACGACCTTCCCGTTTGAACCCGTCCCGTTTCGTCCCTTTCCCGAAACGCCCCTCTCATTTGAACCCGCCCTGTTTTAACTGATACCCGAAAGACCCTTTGCGTTTGAATTCATCCATTTTCAACCCATTTGTATAAGACCCTGCGCATCCCAACCTCTTCGCAAAAAGTTTAATCGTTTCAACCCTTGTCAGCGCACCTTTTCGACTTAAGAATACATGTTCTGAATTACTTTTGGAAGCCGATGTATTCTAAAAATATGCACCTTTCAGGCAAGCTTCGAAGTAATATATTATTCTTACTTCAACCACTTAAAGTGTTTTTGCTTGTTTTTATTTCAAGATGATCCGCATAAAGTGCAACCGCGAAATGGTCTATGTACACTCTGCGACACCGTTACTGCAAAAACGACCTTGTTGCTTTTTTAGAATTTTATTTCGAAATGGTATTAGCAGGCACCAAATTTTAGGGCTCAGGATAGTGGCTCATATGAGCCCTTCCAAAGACAGTAATAGTGTTTATGGCAGCTTTTTTAATTTTATGAAATAAACAGCAACAGCCCCGATCGCTTGTTCGCGCTAACATTTTCACGCTACGTACAATAAAGAAGTCTTACGTGCACAAGAACATTGGGTAAGCTAAAATTAGCGTCGCCATCGCGACGCTATTTTCAATGTACCCAAAGCGCTTGCGTACGTTATCCTAAAACCTTATATTTGTGATCTCGATATTTTGGAGAGCGAGAAATCAGACAGGGGGACAGGCACTTGATTGCGACTTTATTTTGTTTACATTTGCAAGCACTGAACACTCGCGCACACAGAAAAACATCATAGACCCGAAAATGCCTTCGCTTTGTTAAGAAAGACAAAGAGGAAATCGTGCCATCAGAAAGACGATGCTCGAGCTCTGAACGTTTGCGGTCCTCGCTGACCCACTTGTGCCCCCTAGCCCGCACGGCACCACCATTTGCAAGCTGCTGCAAGGATATCCTAATCAAAGCCTCATCCCGTTTAATTAAATCGATAAAACTGTAAATGTTCGGGTGAAACCTCCCTAACACCGCGTTTATCTTGCGGTGCCAGGACTCCATGTGGTTGTTTGTCCACGTCCCTTGGTTTCCGTGGTGGTTCCACTGCTGTATGGAAAAATTACCATTCATCCAGGTGCCATCAAAATAGTGAAGCACAGTGATGACGCCTGAAACACCGAGGGATGTGCCTTCTTGTCGCAAAAGCAGCCATGCACGCTGGACGTCAGAAACTGGAACGAACGACAGCGCGACAGATCCTTCGGCTCAGCCACACCAGCCATCGTCGGACCACCGCGTACCATCCGCAGACCAACGGGATAACAGAGAGGCTCAACAAGACGATCGCCGACATGATCTCCATGTACGTCAACGTAGAGCACAAGACGTGGGACGATGTATTACCTTACATCCCGTTCGCCTACAACACTGCAGCTCAAGAAACCACCGGGTTTACGCCATTCGAGCTGGTGCATGGTAGAAAAGTGACGACCACGCTGGACGCGATGCTGCCCATGAGCCTGTGGATGACGGATGCGACGATGCCCATGCGGTCAGTCAGAGAGCAGAAGACGCACGCCAACTAGCCCGCCTTCGAATCCACGATCAACAGCTTGTCGACGCTCGTCGGTACAATCTTCGTCGCCGCGCCGTCCATTTCCAGCCCGGAGACAGAGTGTGCGTGTGGACGCCGATTCGTCGTGGCGGTCTCAGCGAGAAACTGCTGAAGCGCTACTTTGGGCCTTACAAGGTCATCCGACGCCTCGGAGATCTGAACTACGAAGTTCTTCCCGACGGAACACAACCATCAACCAGACGTCAGCCGCGACCCGAGGTGGTGCACGTCGTCCGGCTGAGGCCGTATTACGAACGATAGCACTTTCCACCGTCGTCAACGAGTGAACTGTGAGATTGTGGCTCGCGAGTCTGCTGTCCTTTAGTTGTGGATTTGTTTTTTTTTCGTGTTGTGCTGCATGGGGACGATGCACTTTTTTAAACGGGGAATAATGCCGCGGGCACAGCTGACCAAGTAGGCAGCGCGCCCGTGGCATAACGGTAGTCGGAACAATGTCGCGAAAAAATCTACTCCTAGAATGGGTTGTTGAACAACGCGGTTATCGCGCTTGTCTTCCGCGCAGAAGGCCAGGGTTCGATCGCTGGCCGCGCCTACACATTTTTGTTGACGCTGTCATGCGATGTTCTAGTAAATTCGAGAGCCGCCTTGCTAATTCGAGGTTAGAATGTTCTACGAACCGAACCTTCTACGCCGAATGTTCCGGAAGCCCAGGCGTGTACAAAAGGGCCTGGCACGCCGAGTCAGTTTCGCCTCAGAGTTCGATCCTGCCGCTTCGCCGCCTTCGACGCCCGCGAAGCTTTGTTGTTATCTTTCCTTTTTCCTTTTATTTGTGGGCACAAGTTCGCCCCATTAAACGTTCAGTTTACTCAGTCATTCGCCGCCTCATCACTTGTCATTCGTGACAATATTGTTGGGCGCTGTTCGTACCGCATTCACAAAACCATACACGGGGACAACGTTTTTGTGCATTTAAAAGGCGAACACAACGCGTGCCGAGCTTTGATAGGAACTCAAGGTGCTGGAACGCACTGGTGCCCATAGATTTCGGTTCTCCTTCTGCGAGAAATAGATGAGTAGGCACGTCTAACATTCATTCCCCACATCAAGATCGTTGTTCTTGGAAGACGATATATGCGGCCTATTTCTCGAGGGATTTTAGACCAGTAGACTCAAGAACGCGTGAAGCCACACAGCTCCGCGCGTCACTCCGCTTCAGTCGGTGTGTCTGGCGGGGAATGCTTCCCTCCGCTAACTTTCCCTTCTCTCCTTCAGCAGTGCCTAGTGCGTGCTCATGACCTGGGTCCGACGACAGTCACTCACACGTACGCTCTGTTGCCTGTCAGGGAAGGTCTCTACGACTGTTCAAAGTCGAGCTAAGCTGTGCCTTGCGACAGGCAAAAAGGCTAGCACACTTGTCTGAGAAGGCGAAGCCTCTTCGCGCGAGTCGAACCCGAGCGGCCGGGCTGCTTTGACATTCCTCCCATGGCAACGGCGGCCTTGGTGACGGCAGAAGACATAATCAAGTCACACAGTTGTCAGGCCGCGTTAGATGTAAAATTTGACAAACGCGGACGTAAAAAAAAGCAAAAAAAAGGAGGCAAGGAGGAAAGCCGTTACTTTTGCCTGGTGGATGTCCAAACAGAAGACGGACGGCCAGACTTCAGTTTTCACTTCATACGGTGGTCACGTGTCGCTTCACGCGTTCTGAAATATCCTATTTAGACATCCCCTGAGCATGCGTTCCTAATACCGTGAAACAATATGGCGTCGGAGGGGCTAGGTGGTGGTAGGGAGGGGGGGGCGAAAGCAGTTTCCCGCCCCTTTCTTCTAGTGTTTACATTAAATTATTGAAATACATGGAGGACACAAAATGCCCCTCAAGCCCCCCCCCACCCCTTCCCTCCGGTCCGGCGCAACTGCAAATGAACATCACCTGTAGTAACTCGCAGAATGAGAACGTCTGGAAAGAATTTCAAGTGTCCAGCCTTCAGCGCGCTCTCACTACCTTCTACAATACTCCGGCGTTGTCGCGAGAATCGCGGAAATCCAACGCACGGTGTAAGGAAACGAGAGCGTGCTAGAATCCGGGCATTCGAAAAAAACTTCCCGTCGTTCTGATCTCGTGCTGGATTTTTACTTACCTGTCTTGAGCGAAAACGAGTAACACTTTATCAGATATGCACGCAGCAGTTTTCGTCTTCTGGCTTTGCCAAATGAGAACAAACGCAAAGGATTCACTACTCGCGGGAGGCTTCTTCGTCGAGTGAAACGTTGATTTGTTATTTTGATTTATACTCTAACCAACCAAGATCTTGTCTTGCTCTTACCTTTGTTTATTCCCATATGTACACATCTCGCAAAAGACCAGACAAACAGGCCAAGAGCGGAACATGTGCATAAACAAAAACAGGGCATCCAGTCAATGGGCAACTGAAAAGAACATCAACTTTATGTACGTATTTCTCGATATTTTCTTTTGGTTTGTTTTAGAAAGCTGAGAATTTGGAGCACAACCCATTTTGCCTCGATGTACGGAACTATTACCATTCAAGCGTTTAAGGATGACGACTCTAGATTACGAAATCGAGCGCTCGTTGCCTAAGTGCTTTGATACGTAAACAAAAATGGTGGAACAGAAGATGGGAAAGCGAACGATAAGCTGCAATCAATGTCCACCATTCTGCTGGGCCAATAAGACGATGTGTATGCAACGTAGATATTTCGATCCAAGACGGCAATGACAACACGAGTTCAGTCAATCGCCGTCATGAAGGCCAGGTTTTAAAGTTTTAACCACGCAAAACGAAACTGACAAGTTCAGAGAAATTGATTGATTGCTTGAGTAGGGTTTCATGGCGCAGGGGCTGCTAAGGCCAAAATGCGCCAAGAGTGCTAACTATTCTGTAATTAAGGGTTTGGAAGAAGAAAGAGCTATAGTAGTTGATGTGATAAAACTAGGTATAGGATAATATATAAGTGTATACAGGATGAAGATGAGTTCGGATTATTAATTAAAATCATACACGGAGTACAAGGCCGATGTCATTAAACAATTGAATAGACAAGCATGCGAAATCAGCGGGTGATCGCCCAGTAAATTTGCTAACTGCTGTGGAGTAGGTTGTTTTATATATTTTCGAAACTTTTATTTAAACGATCTTGGTCATACTTGGGGCATTCAAGTAGGATGCGTGATATTGTTAGAGGAATGTTGCAGTGCTCACACTCTGTGGCATCCTCTCTACGCAAGAGATACCCATGGGTGAGACGCGGACGACCAATCCGTAGCCAAAATGTCAAAACTCTTTATTTCTCTCCGTTTGGAGAGGAAAGGCAGAAAAAAAAGCAAATCAGTGTTGCTTGATGATCCATAGCCCCCTCCCCCCCCCCCGTACAGCAGCAGAGCAAAATATACATGTATACACATAAATACAAATGCAGAGTCTCTACAACAATAAAATGAAAATATATATGCTACATCGTACAATCGAATCATGCTTAACTATTCAGAAACATATTTAGGAAAATCGTCAGCAAAAACAAACCGTACACCCTTCCGACTCCCTCTCACAATATTTATATTAAATTTTCTGCAACAATTTAAAGGGCTCGGTAGTGTATATCTCAATATTCGATCGCCGTAATCGGTCCTGGATTGCGGTACTGCCCACGCATCTTTAGAACAAGTGTTGTAGACAATTTCTTTGAACGCAAGATTGGAGATCGATAAGAGTAATACTGTAGTTACAAAACGACTTTTTATATGCAAGGGCTAATTTGTAACTATAGTGACTGGTAATTTGCACAATATTAATTTTTTTAAGCAATGGCTTCTTATGGCGGTCACAGCAATCCTACCGAAAAAAAACAGTATAATTTGGATCATGGAACAAAAACTTAAATGAATTTTTGGTTTCCAGCAAGAAATGCAGTAAGCTTTTCTGTTCCATAATCCAGTTAAAACTTTTTTTCGGTAGAGTATTATGACATATTATACGAATCATTCTCTTCTGGGGAATATTCATTTGATTGATATTAGTTAAAGTCATATTTCACCATACAAAAAAGAAAAACAGTTTTAATTAGCGTAAAAAATAGAGTTGTAAACGAGTATTATGGCCGAAGTAAGAATCATGTGACGATATCTGCATATTGTACCCACAGCCTTCGACAGCTTCTTACATGTGTACTGCACCATATCGTGCCAAGCCATGTACTATCACAATCAATATGAGTGCGAACACCGCTCCGCGTGTCTCGCGGTGCTATCTGTGCCCCTGGAGATTACCCTTTGAAGTATAGACCCTTTCGCTGTTTACAAACATGAACTGCCTCCTGCGTCCCAAGCAACTTCCGGTTCATAAAAAGTATGAACAAAGTCCACCCTAACACCGCTGTTTGAAATGTCGATGAAACGTTTAACCACCAATTCTCCAGGTGAACGCCAAAAGAACGAAGAAGCCCGAGATATGTTAAATATTTTCGAGTACTCTTGTAAACCAACTTGCCTCCTCCAAGACGTTAAATTGACCAGCCGAGGGCCCTCGTTAAATCTCCAACTTTGATTTGCGTTTTAGCGCTTATGCTTTCTAGCACTGGCGACATAGGCAAGCTCGACAGACTTGCAAAGACGGAGCGACCGGAAGTTGCTTGGGACGCAGGAGGCAGTTCATGTTTGTAAACAGCGAAAGGGTCTATAAGTGCCCGTTGCGGTCGAGACATAGCGTCCCTAGCGATCGCCACACCACTCTGCACTTCCGGGTCGTCTGCTAGCGAAAAGCGGTCGGCGAAACCGCGAAACTGTTCACCAATGAGGAAGCCCATTTTTTGGTGGCAATGTGCGCCAGCAGAAATAACTTGTATAAATACTTTTAGTGTCACCTTTTTGATAAGGAAGTTTTAGTGAATTAATCCCATTAGTCCAACAACAATACCCGATACTTCGCCGACGCAGCGTGCATCATATTGTTATCGGGGGTATCAAAACACTCGACTAAGACTGCCTATTATTTCTTTCGCATGAGTTTAGCGAGAGCAAAGGACGACCAATACGCAATGCGCAAAGGCTAGGAGTTAACACGGTACGAGCAGCGCGAAAAAAACGAAGAGGACGTTCTGTGTGTTTGTTCTACGTAATCGTCGTTTTTTTTTTTGCGATGTTTTTTATGATGAAGGGTATCACTATCACCCACGCTCGCATCACGCAAATTCCTTGCCTCTGGGTCTTGGTGATCCTTTGCTCTCGCAAATCTAACGCGAAGTAAATAATAGGCAGTCTTCGTTGATTGTTTTTGTAGCGTTAACTACACTGGCCGAGGTTGAGCAGTTTCGCGTGGCTCTCATAATGAGCCGTGCTCATTATGAGAGCCACGCGCCACGCGCGAGCCACGCACGGGGGCGGCGGCTCCTCCGCCGCCGCCGCGCGCTTTGCATAACGAGCACACCTCGCATAATGAGTACGGCTCGTTATGAGAGCCACGCGAAGCCGCCGCCGCGCGATCCGCCGCCGCCGAGACCACCTTGCCAGTGTGCGCATTCCAGAGGAGTGACATCATAGCCGCGGCAGACGCACCGGCGCCGCCGCGTGCCCAGCTGTGCGCCTCCGTTGCGCAGTAGCCAAGTCTGACGCTGCACCGGAGCCGCTTGATAGCGCCTCTCGTTTTGTGCGCAGAAGCTCACGCTACGCATATCCTGGCATAGCCGAGCTACCACCGCAATTTTTTTGTTATTTCCGATGACAATATTGTGCATGCTTAAAGGCGTCGGCGAAGTATCGGGTATTGTTATCGGAGTAATGAGAATAATCTACTAAAACTTTCTAATAAAAATATGACCCTAAAAATATTCATACAACTTATTTCTGATGGCGCACATTGCAATCGAGAAACACGCTTTCTTATTGGTGACCAGTTTCGCAATTTCGCCGACCGTTTTTCGCTAGCAGACGACCCGGAAGTGCAGAGTGGTGCGGCGATCGCTAGAAACGATATGTCTCGACCGCAAGGTGCACTTATGCTTTAAAGAGCAATCGCCAGGGGGCACTGATAGTACCGCGGGCCACGCGGAGCGGTGTTCGCACTCATATTGATCGTGATAGTACTGATTAAAGATTACCCCAGGACTTTCACGCTCCCAACTATATCAATATTGTCTGTACCATGAAAAAGTACAGACCTTGGACTATAATTTGTATTTTGAGATATAAATACCACGGCCTTTGTTTTACTTACGCTTATTTGCAGGAAATTTGATGATGCTTAAGCGTTTAATTTGTTTAAGAGGATGGTTTGCATCACGTATATTTTATCTATGTTAACAACGAAAACACATACTCGTAATGTAGATGGTTGAGCGTGTTGGTTATGAATTTACGATAAGGAAAGAGGAACATTCAAGATAAGTAAAGAGGACATTTAAACGATAAGGAGAGAGGGACATCTAAATGTCCCTCTTTTCTTATCGTAAATACTCTTATCGTTCGAATAAATAATGGAGTTAACAATATTATCAATATTTACTAGATCATTATTATACAAGTTGAAGAGGAGTGGCTCTAAAATACTGACCTGTGGTACACCGGCGGTTAGTGGCCTGAAATTTGATCGTTTTTTATTTACTTCAACACACTGATGCGGTTTCCAAGATAACTTTTTAACATCTGTAAAGCGACCCCACGAACACCATAAAGGTACAGCTTCGTAGGTAACGTTTTATAATTTATGCAGTCGAAGGATTTTGTTAAATCAATGAAGATGCCGAGTGTTTCCAGCTCCGCTATGATTTTGCCTAAAAGTAGTTTTTTTGTTTTGTTTAAAAGTGCAAGTTCAATCGAGCGACCTTAATAAATCCACATTGACAGGGCGTAATGATTGAAAACTCCTCACGAGAGATATTAAACCCTCGATGTACGATTTTTTTCTAGGTTTTCAAAAAGATGGGTAAAAAAGAAATAGGTCGGTAATTTTCTAAGTCATTCCTATTACCGGTTTTTTATATATGACTCTCACCTTGCTATCTGCATTGCTTTTGAAAAGGCTTCATACCTAAGTGCTAAACTGATTATGTGCGTTAAATATGGTAAAACCGTCCGCAATACATGTTTTATTAATTTCATTTGTAGGTCGTATATATTAAAGCTTTTACTATTTTTTTAAGTTTTGAAACGCTGAGAATACTTCATCTTTGGTTGCGATACGAAATACGCTGTCACAAACACTAATGTATCTGGAGGCGCTCGTAGAGCACACACTTCGAGCGGGCTTACCAAAATGTTAATTAAATTTCTCAGCTAAACCTTCCCCATCTATGGGTGCCTTCAATTTTGATTTTTGTAATTATCATCTTGTGCGGCCCATCCTTAAGCAGACCGTTCAATTTTTTCCACACAACATCGGATATGTTTACACCTTGAAATAAATTGTTAAATTAAAAAACATTGCGCCTGCCTTAAGGCCCTTATACACTTATTTCTTTGCTCTATAAATTTAGCCAATACGTTTATGTCTTTCTACGTACGTATCGATGGTAAAGAATATTTTTCTTGTTTCTGACGTAACCCATGGTTTACTTGACTTGCGGGAAATATTTTGCTGTTGGTAGGGAAACACCGGTCGTATACTATATTAAACATATCAAGAAATAAGTCAAATGCTTCGTCAGCTGATATGCTAGAAAACACTGCACTCTAGTTCCCAGATAATATCTCTTGTTCAAAATGTTGGAAGATGTCTGTGCTAATATTGCTAAAAAAGATTGAGCAGTACTAGTTTTTTCGCTGTTGAAATTCCCATCACTGAACATCAAGATTGGCAAATGATCGCTAATTGTTACCCCGATTACGCCAGCATGTATCTTTCTGGTGGGAACATTCGTTATAAATAAATCAAACAACGTTTAATGTAGAGGCGCTGTACGAGTAGGCTATGAAATTACATTAGATAATCCATATGACTGATACAATGAGAGGAAATTAATTTGATGTTTAGAGAAGGCAAGCATGTCTATATTAAAGTCACCACCAAGATGAAGACACGATTTATTTTCTCCAACAATCTTTAAAAAATTGAACATGGTTAAAAATCGCGCACAAAGAGGCGAGGACAAACCAGGAAGGAACACAGAACACAGACAAGCGCGCGATCTGTGTTCCTTCCTCGTTCGTCCTCGTCTCAATGTGCGCGATTTTTAACCATGTTCAACGTTTACCAACTCGCCCAGCTTACTACTCTTTAAAACAAATCTTTAAGGACTTCAAGGAAGGTCGCAACAATCCCACTTGAAGGTCGATAGACGAGGGATAATACAAATTTAGCATGTTCTAAAGATGAAATCTCTTAGTCAATTGTTGTCGCTGAGAAATCACTAGCGATACTATATTTTACGTTTTTTTAACGTACATACATACTCCTCCTTCTGCTTTGATGCTACGATTCAAATTGAATACTGCATACTCCTCTAGTTGATTCACTTCATCACTGTGATTATATCATGTTTCTGTTAGCATTTTATAAATAAGATATCTTTATTTAATGCGTCAAAAAATTACAGCCATATACACTTGGTACACATAACAAAAAAGTAAAACCAAGCGAACGAACATGGTCTATCAAAGGACGAGATAACATAAAATTGACCTGTGGGAGAGATGCACGATAAGTAGGCACGCTAAATGTTTTCCGTGTAGTATCTTAAATTTTTACGGAAAGCTTAAATTTCACTAAATATATAAAGGCTTTGATTATACAAAAAACATGTAGAACTGTCCGGAAAGATGCTAAGTTTATCAAACTTATTTTGCATAGATTGAACATTAAAGTGAAATAACGAAAAAGGCGCAGTTGGTTGGTCTTTAAAAAGTTGAACAGCCTCATATGGCAATAATAAGACATGCATCCGTCACTGCGAGTGAAGTTCAAAGAATTGCAATGCCCAAAGCAAAACTACTCAAATCTTTGCAAGTAACCCTTAGTCTTTATAAGATGTGCTTGAGTTTCTTACTGCTCCCTGACAAAAATCTAGCCGTATTTATACCGAGCGTACTGGAGCCTGTTTGTTTTTGCTCATTCTTTCGCATCCCATAGTAGTTCCTTATTTTGCTGCGTTAAGGTTTCTAAGATATGGGTCTTACTCCCAGCATTCCTTAGTCGTGACCGCCTGTCTAGCCACAAATCTCGTGTCGCCTGGCTGACAAAGCAAACAGTGACTCCGGGGATCTTGTCTGCACGTGAGGGAAGTCTGTGTGCTGCGATAATTTCATCAGATGTCAGATCAGGCACATCCAGGTTCTTTGCCACTTCATGTATTTAAGACAGAAGATCTATATTTCCGCGCGCAGAAATCAAATGAAAATAAAAGTTTTGCCCGCAATTTCTTCATTCAAGATAATGCGCCTTTTGCTTTAGGTGTTCGATCTCCACGTCTGCATTAGTGTTTTTCAAGTTTCTTACTGGTTTATTTAAACTCTTCACATTTTCGTCCTGTTCACCAACGCGCTTCAGCGCGATGTTATAGTTGTCTGACATAAGCTGGAGGGATTTTTTCATTTCATCTACTGTTTATTTAAGTATAAGA
Organism: Ixodes ricinus; assembly: GCA_037355805.1. NCBI lineage: Eukaryota > Metazoa > Arthropoda > Arachnida > Ixodida > Ixodidae > Ixodes > Ixodes ricinus. The sequence continues at coordinate 130,553 of JAZHYW010020683.1, forward strand.
TTGTGTCGATTTCAGCATTTATGCCAGCTAGGAGAACCGTTTCATCGAGTTCTTTGTTTTGCACGTCGCACTGAGTACCGGAAGCGGCGCCTTGTTCTTTAGCTTGCCTACTGTTTTGACTGCCCTGAGACTTAGCAGCTGTGCAAGTCTGGCCCCTGCATGCTTTTCGAATGTTATCATTTTTTTTAAGTGCCGTTTCTGAAATTCGTATGCAAGTGCCTAAGTGATAAAGGTATTGACACTCAGTGCATTTAATCTGCAATTCACTTTCTGACAGTTCTTCAGTACATACCAGAACGATATCATCTGTCTTTGTATCATCTGTGTCCATTTTGTTTGTAAAACATAGAATCACGCTAAAAACATGAAGCAACAGGAGCAGCGGCAGCAGTAGATCACGGAAAGTAAAAATAAATGATTTATACATCGTGAAAAATACCATCCTCGAATCGCGAGATAAAGCGTTGAATCTCAGTGCAGCGCACGGCCGCTGCAGCTGTGCGCCCGCAAGCCGAGAGTACCTCCTTTATAGCACTCGGGGTGATTACGTGGCTCGCGATGACGCCGGTAATACCTGCCAATGGCCGACTGTGCTCCCAAGCACAGCCACAAGCAGGTTTCGCTGATTTCATTCACCGATCGCCGACGAAGCTCCCGGTCACAGCCAGGAGCACATAATTCAGGGCACGATGACGGTGTTTCAAAGCGGTGAAGTCCGGCAGAAATGTGCTTTTTAACTGATATAGCGAGATGAGGCTTTTGGTCTCAGTGCAGCGCACTGCCGCTGCTGCCGGCATAGGACCACCTCATAAAAGCGTTCACCATGCCGGGCGCTCTCCCACTCACTCAGAAGAGGTTTTACAGCGTGCAGTTTGTTATGTGTTTCAATATTCCACTCACGTTGGCACTTTGTTCGAATGCAATACTTCCAAGGGATGTCGTAGTCATTGTATGGTATTTATGCAGGTCTATTTGTCTCTCATATGCAGAAGTTGCAGCACTATCGGCCATTCATGAACTTGGATGCCGACGTGGCTTAGGACCCAGCAGAAAATGATCCCAATCTGCTTGTATAAAGCAGCGATTGCTTTATCTTGTAATTTTAGAACAAGTGGATTTGTAGTGCGCTTCAGTGATGTAAGTGCTCTTAAGAAGCTCAAGGAATCTCTGTACCAAATTGAGAGGCGAAGACTTTTTTCGTTTCATGATCAACAATTAACAACAGATCATAGAGTTCTACTGTCAGTATGATGGCTGCATTGTGGATTTTCTAGACCTGCTTCACAGATGTTCCTTTTATAGCGCAGCAACTACCGAGCTGATTTTAGCCCCATCAGCATAAAGACCTACGTACTGTTCATATTGATGTTTGAGCTGAAAGAATTACAGCCTCATGACGTCATTTGGTGTATATTTATTTTTAAATGTTTAGTCAGTGCACAATCACAACTAATGATATCCTAATTCCACAGGTATATTGTGGTTAAGCATTAAACTAATGGAGGCATGGAATCTAATCCTAAAGACCCAGCAGAATTCATATTTCTAAGTGCAAAAGAAGGAACAACGGCTGGTTTATTTTCAAACGTTCTCTGGAACCTGGTATTTTCAAGGTTATCACGAGTAGGCTGCTAAGGGACAGAGATAACTCGAATAGAATACATAAACCCTAAGCAAACCTCCTAGTTCCAAGGAATGGCTCATTGGCTTCTGAATAGAGAAGAACTACCGGGAGGTACGAAATACTACAGTAGCCAATGGTGGTATAGGGTGTTGAATGGGGTCCAACATACTTAGGACTGATACTCGCGCAGAGTCATAGACAATGCTCCTATCATCAAGCCTGCAGCGAGCAACCACCCGGTATATGCGTAGCAGACATAGTCCATCGGAACCTCATGATCCATGTTATAGAACCCAAAGTATATTTAGTGATTCGACACATTTCGTTTTTAAGTTCCTAATATGTGGAATAAAAGTCAATTTCGAATCAAATACGAGTCCCAGAAGCTTGAGTCCACTTTTGTTGCTATTGGTATTTCATAAATTTTTACAAAAAAGGTTCTTGCAGAACTTCACGCCGGCGAGAAAAACACACACAGACAGTTTCTTTGTGGAGCAAAATTTAAAACCGTTTGTGTCAGCCCATTTTTGAAAATTGTTAATGGCCAGTTGCACCCGACGTTCACCTATTGAAGGATTACAGGACGAGACAGAAATTCAAATACAATGTACGTATATAAAAAATTGCACGGAAGGAGGTATAGCACGGGCAATCGAATTCACCTTTACTTTAAAAAGAGTTATACTAAGGGCACCCTCCTGGGGAACTTCATTTTCTTAAAAATACTCAATAAAAAGGGTTTTCCGAACCTAAAAAAAAAATGAAAGCCGTTTACAACTCCCTGTAACGCCGAATTAGAGCGCAGCTCTTGAGGAGGAGGAGGGAAGTGTACTGGGGGGTCAAGTGACCTCGCGGGGGGGGGGGTCACGGTGAGATGACCTCCGAGGGGGGGGTCACGTGACGCTGGGGGTCACGTGACCTGGGGGATCACGTGACCTGGGGGGATACATGACCTCGGGGGGGGGGTTCAGGTGTCCTGGGGGGTCACGTGACGATGACGTCATCAGTGACGTCATCGTCATCATGACTGACGACGTCACCAGTAACGTCACTGATGACGTCATCCGCATCGTCATCATCATCATCACTGATGACGTCATCGTCACGTGAGCCCCCAGGTCACGTGACCCCCCCCCCCCGAGGTCCTCCCGAAGGAACTCGAGGTCATCCCGAAGGAACCCGAGGTCCTTCCGAGGTCCTCCCGAAGGAACCCGAGGTCCTTTCGAGGTCCTCCCGAAGGAACCCGAGGTCCTCCCGAGGTCTTCCCGAAGGAACCCGAGGTCCTCCCGAGGTCCTCCCGAAGGAACCCGAGGCCCTCCCGAGGTCCTTCCGAAAGAACCCGAGGTCCATCGGGAGGACCTCGGGTTTCTTTGTGAAAATTTACCCATAATGCACCAGGCGGTTACGCCGACGGCGACGGCGACGCCGACGCCGCTTAAGCCGGAAACGGGCGCCTAAGAGTTGCGCTCTAATAAAAAGCGCGACATTGCAAGTGACTTTGAATAGCACCTAGTATTTATACTACCTCGAACAGCAAGACCAAACAAATCCTGCAAAATTCCAAAACGGCAGCATGTATCATATGCCTTCTCTAAATAATAAATAAGACGGAGAAACAGTGGTTTGCCTATTTGCGAATGCCTCCCACATAGTGATTTCAAATCGAGCCAGGTAATACAGCGTGGATCGAAATGAGTAGAAGCCGCACTAATATTGGTCTAGCAGGTTGCTTTTTTTAGATAATACATTTAAGTATTTTCTTTATCATTCCCACCAGTGTTTTTGACAGACAACTCGTTAGTGCTATCGGTCTGTAACTGGAATCGCATGAAGCATCTTCGCCTGGCTTAGGCAAAGGAATGACAGGGGCCACCTTTCACGACGACGTGAACTGACCCTCCGACCAACCACGGTTGAATAAGTACAAAATGAGTTCAAGCCTTGAGGGATGTAGGTGGCATAGCATAGAGTTATGGATACTATTAGTGCCAGGGGTGTATTCTTGTGACTATGAGTACTACCTTAATTTCATGTAGTTTAAATGGTACATTATAAGGTTCTTGATTTCCTCCTGAGGTACATATAGATTTTTTCTCGGCTGGCGTATAATTATCAGATTGCGTGTAATTATGTGTATAATTATCAGAAGTTAGGGTATAAATATCAGATCCTGAGACAGACTCCAAACGCTCTACTAGTATATTAGCTTGCTCCTCAATACTTTCGAGGCAGATTCCAAATCTAGTCAAAAAGAGGGATCGAATATGAACGGTAGTAGCCTTTGATCTAATGCACCCGGTCCCATACCTCATTGACCGAAACACTTCTGTGTGTGAAAGATGTGTATCCCTCGAAGCTATCTCATTTAGAGTTCCTGCGAAAGGTGATGAGATTAATTTGTGTAGGGTATTTGAGGAAAATTCCCCACGCTTTGTTTTGTTTCTTCTTTGCTATGCGGCAGTTGTTATTCTACCATGGTTTCGGTTTCTTTGGGAGATGTGTTGATGTCATGGGTATGGCAATGATAGATGCTTTTAAAACATGCTCGGTGATATGCTCAGTTATGCAATCACTATAAGTCTCATAAAGAGATGTACACGCTGAACAGATGCTTGTTTAAGAACTGACCAGTTTGGGTCATCAAACTTCATACGGGGAGTGCGCGTAGGAAGTTTGACGAACATTGTGCGGTGGCTGTGCATGAGCCTTGGGACGACGCGGCCTTGAGGTGGCGGTGACGCGGAAGAACGTTGATGATGGTGGAGCAGCAGGTGCTTTGCGCGCTACGTTTCTACGCCATTGAAGGTACCAGAAACAAGTGTCCAGCGACCGCCACCTCGCTGTCCGCCAGACCACCGTTAGCACATGTGTCCGCGGCATTGATATGGCCAATGTGCGCCGCCTAGTTTCCCGGTGGATCGCCTTACTCGAGATCGCGGAAGAACAGGCGGCGAAGAAAGAAAGAAGCTTTCCTTCGTCGCGGTTCCTTGCCTGGAGTCGTCGGGTGCGTCGACGGAACCTTCGCCGCAATAAAGGAGCCTTCAAAGTACGACCTCGCAGTGTTGAAGGCACTCTAGGAGGCGCAGGAATTTGTACTACGCCCTGATCGTCATGGTGGCAAGTAATAACTTTATTTTCCAGTTCGCGTAACTTCCAGACGTACACAAAGTGATTTCCAAATTGTTTTTACTTGACAGAACATCGCTGCAAGCCCGACGTCGTGCACCTTGACCGGATATGACTATACACTCGACGCGAAACTTGTTTGGTATCGTATAAAACGACTGGTAAAAACGATTATCTCAAGTTGCAGCGTAGCTTAGTGGAAGGGTGTCCGTCTCATACAGAGCGGACCCAGGTTCAGTCCAGAGAGAGTGCATACTTCTTTTCTTTTGTCGAACCTTTTTTTTTTCTTTTCAAACATTTGGCGATAATGAAGACATTTTTTTTTCACAATTATCACTAGAAAAAATGTTTCCTACGAAACTTCGCTGAACTAAATGATAAGAGACTTCCTCTTCATAGGTGTAGTAGGGGAAAGCAGGGTTTAGGTTGCCGGACGGACGCCGCTAAGCGGCGTGTACGGGGGGAGGGGGCAATTGGGTTGACAGCCGCAGAGTGCAGACGTTAATTGACGTGAGCGCAGTTGGGGTGCGGGTTAACATGTTCTCCAGTGATACACGCGCCATCCAAAAGGTGGACCTGTACGGCATGATCTCTCCCGTCGTGGGTATAGCCACTTCCAGTGAAAGCGCATGACGGCATGCGTATAGCTTTGCTCTATTTGGTAAGTGCTCGGGCTAGGGACACTTCAGAGTCGTATATGTTCGTGTCTCGGTTAGATGCAGTGGCGTAACCAGGAATTTTTTTTCGGTGGGAAAGGGGGAGGGGCTTAGGTTATTGGGATGTCCATGACTTGGAGGGCGAAAGTGTTTTGGACGGTTTAAAATTAATATATATAACATAGGGTCGGCTTGGGGGGGGGGGGGGGGGACTGGGGTCCCAAAAACCACGCCCCTGGTGATGCCACTAGGTACACCTGTCGCTATTAAAACTTGTCGGGAAAGACTTGCATGACAAGAAAGCGACCCTTAAAGTTTGGGGAATGTTTGCGACAACTGTACAAACTGTGCGGCAGCATCTGTCCGACTTCCCTCTGGGTGCTCTCTTGATTCAAGGTGTCTGACGCCGACCTGCGCATCCTCACCATCGACCCCAGGATCCCCGGCTCGTGGGTGCGCCAGGAGGGTGTCGCTGGCCAACTTGCCATGCACAACCAGTATCTGCTTGGTGAGTGATCTTAAGTCAGCACCGCAATGTGTCAGTCAAAGGCGACCAACATCTAAGTCAAGTTAAGGTTCGTGGAGGAATTTGAGTTTTTCAGATACAGAAATGGAACATGCAAAATCAGTTTTAAAACCTGTTTGTTACCAAGCACATACTTGACACTAGTAGGAGTCTTAGTAGATAATTGTATACCTCCAAGAAAGACACTTGATGTCGATACGATGCTTTCGGAGTTACAGCAACAATTTTTTTAACTATCTAACACCGGTTGGTTGGTTGTTGTGAAAACATTCTTCTTAAATTAAACGAGTGAGGGTCTAGACATGATCAGAAACACTTATGTAAAGCGCAGGGAGTGTTTCAGACGTCTAAGATTAGTCATACTTCTTTCCATAGAGGCTACAGTGGATACCCCCTGGAACCCTGGTTGATGACTTCCGTGCCTGGACAGCCACCACTTGGCGCAGCGGCTAGGCAATACAGTCAGGCTTACGCCTCCATGAAGGCAGTATTGGAGCGCTGCATCGGGCTGATGAAGAGCAGGTGTGATGGTTGCACAAGCGTTAGACCCTTTACCACCATCCGAAAATCGCCAGCATGATCGTGGCAGCCTTTGCGGTGCTCCACAATGTTTGTGCTCCACAGTCTAGGTGCATGTGCACGTGCAGTGCTTTTAAATTTTGTTCAATGCTACAAGCAGAAACTGCACAGGTCTAGATTGCTTTGGGCACGTGTAGAGTTGTTTACTTGTGTTGAATACTTTGGGTGCATACTCCAGATGCCTGGACAGCGTGGGGAACGTGTATAATTTTTTTACTTGTGTTCAGTGTTTTGGGCGCAAACTCCACAGGCCTAGATTGCATAGGCCACGTGTAGTATTTTTTACTTCTGTTCAATGTTTTGGGTGGATGCTCCGTAGGTCTGGATTGCAAGGGGAACGTGTAGTATTTTTGACTTGTGTTCAATGTTTTGGGCGCACATTCCACAGGTCTAAATTGCTTTTACACGTGTAGTGCTTTTCACTTGTAATCATTACTTTGGGTGCAAACACCACAGGTCAAGATCGCATGGGCACGTGTAGAGCTTTTGAATTCGCTCTTGTACTTTAGGTGCAAACTCTACAGGCCTGGATGCACGTGCACGTGTAGTGTATTGGAATTGCATTTAAAGTTCACTGTGCAGGATTCGCGGATCTGTATTGCATGGACACATACAGTGCTTCCGTCTTGTGATGAATGTTTTGATGGCAAGCTCCACAGGTTCCCCCGTAAGGGGCACCTGTGAAAGCAGGTGTTTATAAAGTGGCGTCTGCACGGACCCCGAGCCATGCGGGTTCGCCCGCCCACGTCTGGCTGTGCGTGGCTTTCTCGTGTCCGGGGAAAAGGGCATCCTGCTGGTTTAGTCGAGCCCGGTGTAGGTTTGGACCCTTCGAATACCCCCGGGTGAGTCAATACACCACTTCGGCCCCTACTTCTCAAAGATGGGTGTCTTTGCTTGGCCCGACCCGGATGATTCAGTCAGCTACCAATTCCACTATCCCCTCCCTTCTTTTACCATTGACTTCTCCTTCTTTTTACTCTTCTCATTTCTCTTCTTTTCTTTTTTTAACTCTTTTAGCGGCAAGAGCTTGCATTGGGAGGCGACACACCCCGTGTCAAGAACCACACTTGCTTATAGTACCTGGACTGTGCTAATGGCGTAACGGTTCCAGCAAAGCCCTGTTTCGTAATGGTCCGTTTCCTATTCCATTTTTGGGCTCCGTAATAGGCGGCACAGCACAGGCTCCGAAAGCCTCTTCATTCATATTGTCACGAATTAAGGCGACGAGTAGGCGAAGAGTAAACTGAAAATAAAAATTTAATGGGCGAACTTGTGCCAACCAAAAATAAGTAACGGAAGAGCATCGAGGCAGCAGAAAAGCAGGCGGCGGTTCGGTGGCGAAACAGAAATCGCGAGCGAGACTGACTCGACAAGGTCGCAGGAAGCTGCTTATCTACAACGCATCACTATCTCGAAAGTTCGGCAAAGAAGGCTCGAGCGTCGCGCGCTCGGGGCGAGGATGAACTGGCACTTTCGAGAACAACAAAGCAGGTGGAAAGTTAGGTCTGGTGCGAGAATGAACGCGAATCATCTAGAAGTCGGTGACCGAGCGTTGCTTTATGCCCTGCGGGCGGCCATGTGGCTTTCCAACTTCAACCTTCTGATCGGCACTCCCCCCCCCCCCCCCAAAAGCGTCCACACCCATGCACATCTCCCACCTTTGGACAAGAGCAACACTATGTCAATAAGTTTTTCATTGTACATTCCAAAGTTGAGACGAAGCCGATGTCGAAACCATCCCCTTTCCTTGTGGCCAGGGTCTTAAAAGTCTTGTTAGGGGAAAAGTTTGATGCAAAAATACTTTTTCTTTAGACATGTTGGTGGAAGTATTTGAAAAAAAATCAGACAGCAGCTTTGCTGTGCCTCAACCATATTCTTGACACAAAAGTGAGATCTGGGCACACCGTACACATAGCACCATCCGCGATATCTGAGGAGTACCCGATGAAGAGCCAGGAGGGAAGAGATTTTGAAGGCATGCACAGCCAGGGTGTTGTTGCTGTAAAGCGCAAAACCATCCGTATAAATGACGTCGAAATTCCTACGCCAACACCTTGTCCTTACCTCTGAGCTCAACAGCCTGCCTTCGTCCGTGAAAGCAGGGTAATTGAATCGTAGGGCCTGGTCTTATATACCTAACCCTATTCATTGCTTCCGCTGTCAGCACTTTGGGCATGGCACGCGGTCCTGCCGTGGTTGTGAGACATGTGTCATGCCCGCTAGCAGTGAGCACAATGCCGCCAGTGTCATGAAGACATGAAATGTCTCAATTGTAAAGTCAAGCACCCCGCATATTCTAGGTCATGTGAACACTTCCAAAGAAAAGGGAAATTCTGACCCTGAAAGTGAAGGAAAACATATCCTACCCTGAACCGAAGCGTCGCCTCTTGAGTTTCTAGAGAGGCTCGAGGATAGGCGCCGAAAATCAAGGGCAAGAAAGAGAGCGCCAGTGTTTACGTCTCTTCTTGTCCTTGTTTTTTCGGCGCCTATCCTCGATCATGAACCAACTAGCCCAAATTGCCATCTTAATCTAGAGAGGCTCTTTTGCCGATATGGTGCGCAGGGGACCTGCACCGCCTACGGTATCTGTGGGAACGCAAGTGTCTTATGGGGACGTTGCACAACCCCTAAAGTTCTCTGGTGCCATGCTAAAAATGCAACTTCCAGGGCGTTCTATATCAACTGCCCAAGTAGGTGCCCTCCGCAACCGTGCGAAAGGCTCGGATGCACCAACCGAGCAGACGGACGCCTCCCCGTCGCAGACGAAAGGCACTTCTAGAGCAATGCACACTGCTTACCCCGAAATGACAGGGTGGATGCTGGCCAGTCAGGACCCACCAGAGCACTTGGGCTTGCGCTCCTGCACATGACTCTGCACCCCCTGTTTATGTATTTATGTATTTACACATACTGCGACCTCTGTGAGGTCATTTGAGGAATGGAATAAGTACAGACGCAAATTAACATTCAAATATTACAACATGCCCTTAAACATAACAAAAATAAAAACGATGACGTCATGCGTTACTGAAAAGAATAGGCAGAACCGCGCTAACAAAATCACCATAGGGAAGAGTACATATTTTCCCATCAAGATTATTCCAAATTTCAATACTATTTGGAAAACCGAACATTTAAATCAGTTAGTATAAGACTGAAAAGGAACAATATTTAATGAATGAGATCGTCTGGTGCGTGTACTAGTCGAAAATGGAATATATTAACTTCGCTTTATTACACAGTGCTCATTGAGAATTCTGCGCAACATTTTAATTCTATCAACTGTTCGCCTTTTAGACAAAGGCTCCAGCCACAGAGATCAAACAGCCGAGGAGGGCGAAAAATTACGGCCATACCTATTCAAAATAACCTTTACAGCCTTGGCCTGGATAGATTCAACGAGATTAATGTCTTTCTTATAATAAGGATATAAAACAACAGATCCATACTCCAAGATGGGCCTAACAAGGAGTCTTATAAGCACAGAGTTTAACCTCTTTAGTAGAGCATTTAAGAGTACGTTTAACATAACCTAATTTTTTAAGGGCGCAAGAACAAATAAAGTTGACGTGCTTGTCCCATTTGATGTTGGACGCGAAGAAACACCTAAATAGTTTAACTCCGCAACTTCATTTAAATTGACATCATCGATGCCATAGCTCAAAAATAAAGGGATCCCTTATTTGTAAATCTCATAAACACAGCCTTATCGAAGTTAATATTAATTTGCCATTTCTTGCTCCAATTAAAAAAAAACTGATAAAAGATTCGTTAAATAACAGTTGATCATTGGGAGACAAAATGTCTTTGTGCAGAATGCAGTCATCTGCATAAAACCGAATTTTACCGGGTATGTTTTCTACGACATCATTGATATATAAAATAAATAATAAAGCCCGAAGATTCAATCCTGAGGTACATCTGAGCTAAACGAAACTTTCGAAGAGAAGGCATTTGCAAATGAAACTAACTGCGACCTACAATTCAAATAACCTGAAATCCAGTCAAGCAGAAGGGAGTTTTGAAGAATGTCCTTAACTTTAAAAGAAGCTTGGGGCGGGAAACTTCATCAGACGACTTTGAATAGTCAATAAAAATAGCGTCAACTTTTCCTCTTTTATCTAATGTTGAAGCAATGTCATGAGTAAATTCTAGAGGCTTCGTAGTGGTTGTGAAAAGACGACGAAAACCCTGTTGGTGAGGACAGAGTAAAGAATTATTTTAAAGATAATTGTAGATATGCTTACACACTAGGTGTTTGAGCAGTTTGCTGCAAGTGGATGGAAGAGAAATCGGCGTATAATTTAGGAGACCCTGCTTATTACCGGATTTGAAAATGGAAACCATTCTAGCTGATTTCCAAAGTCGAGGAAGAATTCCGGATGAAAGAGACTTTTGGAAAATCATAGTTACAAATTTCGATGTCCAGACGGAGTACCGATGCAGAAAAGAAATTGGAATATCATCCGGGTCTGAACTCTTTTTACAGTCGAGCTCCAGGAGCAAATTAAGTACGCCAGAGTCAGTAACCTGAATGTCTGTTAACGGTGGACATGATATAGTGGGACAAAAACTAGGTTCGCAGCCGTTACGAGAGTATAAACAGACGTAAAATATTCATTAAAGCTATTCAAAATATCAAAAGGGTCATTAACACGTTTATCCTCAATAATAAAATTACAGGGTGTTTTATCTCTGGGTAGGATGGGCCTCCAAAACTTTGCTGGATTTGACTCTATAAATTGAGTCAGTGTTACATTAAAATAAACCACCTTTCCTGCAGCCATCTTTTCTTCAAGAGTTTTCCTCAAACATTCAAAACGATCTACATACACTGGGTTAACACTATGCTTTAGTCTCTTATTCCTCTTAATGCGGTGTGATAATTGTAACACTTCCCGATTTATCTGAGGATGTGTCAGATTCTTTTTTTTAAATTGTGACTGGTACAAACTTTGAAATGAAGTCACTGACTAACATGCAGAATTTTCTGAGTAGCACATCAACGTCACAGTCATTACTTAGGGCGACAAATTTGTCAGAATAAAAACTAAGAAATCAAGAATGGACACGCCATCTGCTCTAGAAAAGTCCAGAAAGGAGACAATTTTGGAATTCGCATGCAGTACAAGGATATTAAGCCTCAGAAAAACAGCACTGTGATCTGATAGACCCCTTACTACAGATCACTCAAAACTGACAAAGTAATGCTATGACTAAGGAAAACGAGATCAAGATTTGAATTATCCCTAGTACACTGATGTACCACTTGACCGAGATCAAACGACATAGCGATATCAACAAGAGCATTACACAGATGTTTGTCACGGCTGCCCACTGTTAACATACTCCAATTTATGTCAGGCAAGTTAAAATCTCCCGTAAGGATGAGTTTGTAGTTTCTAAGGTTATGTTTCAATGTGTAATTATGGATATCAAAAAGCATTTGAGCGGAAGAACCGGGAGCTCTGTAAATAGCTCCAATAACAAGGACAAACTTATCGACATGCACCTTGCACCACAATGACTCTGTATTTTGGTCAGGAAGGAAGACAGTGAAGCGGACACCAGACCTAAAAAATAATGCTACGCCATCACCTTTTCCAGAGGACCTATCACAACGTACCACAACATAATTGAGGGAGTAAATTCGCAGTCAAGCATAGAGTCGTGCAACTAGGTTTCAGTAACACATAAGACATGGGGGCAATAGAAAGAAGCAATGCAAGCAAATTGAGTTGACTTCGGGAAAAGGCTTCTGGCATTAAGATTTAACAAGGAAAACAGCTTATTCTTCGCATGTCCTTCAGCGGGCGTAGAAGTAACTAGAGTAGAAGATTTCAAAATGCATTTATTTGACGCGTCCCATTTGTACCAAGAGAGAGAGACAGAGAGAACATCTTTATTGAAAAGAATATTGCCCTACGTCCCGGGCATTCTTCTGAAACGATTTGTACCGAACATTATTTACAAGCGCATAGTTATGACGTAAAAAAACGTTTGTACCGTTCCGTCTGAACTCGGCGGCACCATTCCAAAGCTGCCTACGAATGTTACGTACGCCTGGGGAGAAGTCTTCGTCAATGAACAAACGGGTAGCCCTTCAGTTTTCATGCGTTTTTAAGAATTAAAATATTGTCACGGTGGTCAACCAGCTGTAAGAAAATGGGCCTAATTTAACCCTCAATATTAGAGCCAAGAGGGTGACAGCGTTCAAAACCGTCACAGGTAAGCGAAAGCTTGGAAGACAAAAGATTGGTGACACAGTTAAGTAGAGACGTGGGCGATTCATAATCGGCTTCGTCTAATCCATACAAAATCAGATCGTTTCTACGAGATCGATTTTCCAAGTCTTCGTTCTTATCTGTCAGCTGGGCCACGGCACCCTCAAGAGCAACAATTCTATCTTCAAGACACCGTAACTTGTTGTCAAGTGCCGGCTGCTGCGATAAATTGGAATCAATACCAGTAAGGCGTGCCTCGAAACCATCACGTTTAGTCTGCAGAGATGTCTGTTTACATTTTATTTGGGTAATGTCGGCAGCAGGTTTTGCTTGCCCTTCCAGGTTTTGTTTAAGAAGAGCCAGAGTATCATCAGCAGGACCGGGGTTCAACTCAGCATCGTCGCTACGAAAGATCAGGGTTAAGGCACGTTTATACTCCAACGTAACGTCGACGGGCGCGGCGTAGCGTAGCGCGCAGATATTGATTGGCCACAGCTCTCGAGTTCCTGGTTGCCGGCCAATGACAGGCGCGCGTTCTGCGCTACGCCGCGTTCACTGCGCTCAACGTCGGAGTATATACAGCCCTTAAAACAAACTCTAAGCCAATCTAACAAGGAAGAACACGGTGTAACAATAGGCAGTGGGCAAGGTAGCAGAAACAAAAATCGGTTGTCGGACCTAAGAGAATAAGGTTCACAAATCAACCCTACCTGCAGGGCAATGAAGAAACTCAGTGGCCTCTTCATCATGCTGCCACCAAGCCCATTGAAGACGAACGGCCGCAGCGGTGGTCTTAAAGCATCGGTGCCTGAAGTTGGTGTCGTCAGTGTCGTTTCGAATCTTCCCATCGAGACGATCGGGCCAAGGCGCGTGGTCACAGCGATCAGCTCATGGCTAACAGTCAGTGACGGGGCACGATAATTCTGCGGTGTCAGCGTGAATCTCGGGGAAAGTGAACAGCATGGAAGCTGCAGTGGCACTGGACTCAGCAAGTACTGACGACTGGACGATCTGCAGGTCAAAGAAGAAAAAACTCATAGTCCTGTCCATCATGCTGCCACCAAGCCCACTGTAGACGAACGGCCGCAGCGGTGGTCTTGAAGTATCGGTGCCGGAAGTTGGTGTCGTCAGTGTCGTTTCGAAGGTTCCAACCAGATGATCGGGCGAAGGCACGTCGTCACAGCGATCAGCACATGGCGAACAGTCAGTGACGGGGCACGAGGATTCTGCGGTGTCAGCGTGAATCTCGAGGAAAGTGAACAGCATCGAAGCTGCAATATCACTGGACTTCAGCAAGTACTGACGAGGGAACGATCTGCAGGGCACAGAAGAAGAAACTCAGTGGCCTGTTCATCATAATGTTACCAAGCCCACTGACATGGAGGAACATACTTATCTGTTCCTTCATCCCAGCCACCGCGAGGTCGGCGACTTAGTCCCTCTGCCTCTGGTGGATCTCGGAAACCGGGGGAGACATCGAGGTTACAGGTCTCCTAGGAGGAGCCCCTTGCGGCTCTAGGTGAACCAGTGGGCGAGAGTGGGTCAAGGTCCGACGAGGACAGACCCCACTCGAGTTCCGAGTCCCTACTTCCGGCCTCCATTGGCACAACAAATAGGCCAAATGACACTTCCAGAAACAATATGCTCCGCGCTTAAAGATGGAATTTAATTCATGAAAAATTTGCTTACTATTGACAGTTATTTTCTTTTTCTTATAAACTTTGCGATGGACCATAATTTAGCTTCATGCGGTGGAATTGTCGCGGCCTTTTTTGTAACATTGATGACATACATTTTTTTGTGATGAGCTACGTCCCGTGGCCTTGTGCCCACAGGAGACTTATCTGAGTGACAACCACACAAAAGTGCTATATCGTCATCAGGATTTCCGAAAGGACCACAATTCCTAAAACTCTTCGGCTGGTGTAGCAGTGGTTGTACAGAGTGGAGTCGCCTGTGCTCGAGTCCCTCTACAGATTCCACTTGATGCAGTTGCAGTTCGAATTCTCCTTGACCGCTTCATTACCCTTGTATCGCTTTAATTGCCCCGCAACACTCCACTGCATTTGCAAGAACTTCAAGGACTCGTCGGCCAGCTACCCAATCCCTTTTTATTGCTTGGCCATTTTAGCTCCCACCACCCCTTGTGAGGTGGTCCTCGACAAGACTCTCGTGGTGGAGTCATTGAACGACTTTTATTATCATCCGGGCTCTGTGTTTTGAACAAAAAAGAAGCAACGTTTTTTAGTGCCGCCAATAACACTTTTACAGCTATGGACTTGTCCCTATCACCACCATCGTTACTCCCATCTTTTTCATGGAACGTTTCAGACAACCCTTTTGGCAGCGATCATTTTCTTATTATTTTAGAAAGCGTTATACCGATTCCATCGATCCCGACTTGCCTTCCTAGGTGGAAATTGAAAAATGCCGACTTGTCTTGTTTTGAATTAGAGACTCGGCTCGATCCATCCTCGCTTCGTACTATTAGCCCGACAATGCGACAATTTATGTCGCTGAATATATAATTAGTGCGGCTTCAAATTCTATTTCTTGAACCTCTGGACATATTTCTGGACATCTTCTTAAGAGGTGCAAAGCGTGGTGGACTAAGGAGTGCACAACCACTCGCAAGGATCAGAATAAAGCCAGGGGAGTTTTTCGCCAGTACCGTACCAATCGAAACCTAATTGCATTCAAGAAAAGTAAGGCTCAGACGCATTGGACAGGAAACAGGCAAAAAGTGTTTCATGGATTCGAATATGCCTCCTCTATAAAAAGCCTTGTTCCAGCGAAGGAAGTGTGGGACCATCTGCGAAAAGTCCGAGAATATTATCAATCCTTTCAAATCCATCTTTTTCTCTTGCCTGCCGTACCTTTTAAAGATCAGGCAGATGTACTCGGTATGCGCTTCCAACATGTTTCTAGTTCTTCCAACTTTAGTGTAAAATTTAGGAAGTTTCAGTCTAGTGCTGAAAAGCAACCCATCTCGATGTCATGGTCTACCCGGGCAGCTTACAATAGACCGTTCAGCATGTACGAACTGGAGGTGGCGCTTGCTGCAAAAAGCAGTCTGCACCATGTCCAGACAGGATTCATTACGAAATGTTGATGCACTTGTCACTGGCATCACCCAGTCATTTGCTGATGTTTTTTAACCATCTTTTGAAAAAAGCTGCCTCCCCTCGTTGCTGGAAAAGTGCCCACAATATCCCTCTTCCGAAGCCCTTGCAAAGACACCTCTAGTCCGGCAAGTTACCGTCCCACCAGCTGTCTTGGGAAGACGTATGAAAGGCTCATCCGGCGCCTGGTGTATTTTTTGGAGGATGAAAATATTCTGAACATTAATCAGTATGGATTTCTGGAGGGACTATCCGCCACAGACCATTTGGTTCGTTCGGAGGCTTTTATTCGTGAGGCGTTTGGACACCGGTAGCATTGTGTCTCGGTATTTGTTTATTTGAAAAAGGCCTATGATAGCACATGGAAATTATGGAATTCTTCGGGATCTGCACATCTCTGGACTGCGAGGCCGCGTACTCTAATGTATACAGAGTTGTTTAAGTGACCGGACTTTTCAGGTCCGCTTGGGTTCTACATTATCGGATGTGTTCCTTTAAGAAAATGGAGTCCATGAGGAGGAGTTTAAACTGTTACTCTGTTTGCTGTAAAAATTACCAATTTTGCTAGTGTGAGAAGACCGTCGGTGTTTTACTGATTTTATGTTGATGATGCGCAGATCTCTGTTTCTGCTTGAAACCCATCCAACTAGGAACGGACACTACGACTTACAGTCAATTGAATGAGGAAGTGGGCGGATGAAAACGGTTTCACTTTTTCTCCCGGAAACAAATGTCTGCATGCCCTTTTCGCTTCACCGGGGATTGTCCCTTGATCCTTCCTTGCATTTAAACCGCATCAAAATACCCGTTCACCATAAACAAAAAATTTATGAGCATAATTCTTGACAAGACACTCACTTTTGTACCTCATTTGAAGGAATTGAAGCCCAACACCTTAAAGTCATAAAACATTCTCAAAATGCTATCCCACAACTCGTGAGTGTCTGACAGGCGCTGCCTCCTGCGACTCTCCAATTCTTAGTTCGGTCTCGCCTCGACTATGGCGCAATTGTGTATGAATCTGCACGTCAATCTACAATGAAGATGCTGGATCCGGTTCACCACCTTGGACTCCGACTGGCTACAGGTGCTTTTCGCACATCACCCGGGTTGAGCTTGTATGTAGACACCTTTCTGATGTCTCTAGAGAAGCGTAAACACTACCTTGGTCTCTTTTAAGCCTGCAGGGTCTACTCTGACACGCAACACCCATTTTGCAGTTCCATCTGTACCTGTTGATTCCCTCAACTTTTTGAAAACAAACCATGTATTGTACGTCTCATCAAATTTCGCATTCAAAGCCTTTGTGCCTCCCTTACTTTTTCACTCAATGATGTTGTTAAACTAAAGCACAAAAAGAAGCTTCTCCGTGGGACGAAGTGCCGACCTTCTGCGACTGGTCGCTCACAAATTATACTAAATGTTTTACTTATGGGTCGAAATCTTCATCTCCTGTAGGTTGTGCCGTATATTCTGGTTCCTTCGCGAAAGCTTTGCGAATGGACGTTATGGCAAGCATTTGTTTACGAGCTTTAAGGTCTCTCTGGCCATTGAACATATCATGAGCAACAACATATTTAAGTCTATTCGTTTTGTCGATTCACAAAGCGTGATTCAGGCTCTTTTTTTTTTTCAAGACTTCCCACAAAGAACCTTCTTGTACTACATATACGGTCTAAAATAAACTGGGCTCTCCAACTGGGACACACCATAAAATTCCGCTCGGTGCCCAGTCATGTAGGAATTTCAGGAAATGAGAGAGCAGATAAACTGGCTGCATGAGCAAAGGACTCGGCAACATCTCGTGGCTTGCCGTTTCAAGATTTTAGGCCACTTTTGAAGAGATCACTGTTGGAGTCATGGAAACCGAAGTGGGACCCGGAGTGCAACAATAAACTTTACGTTATTAAACCCATCCTGGCTTTGCGGTTTTAGGCTCTCCTCTTCCGCCTGAGGATTGGCCATTCACGTATGACTCATCTACATCATCTTTGTGGCGAAGATATAAAGCTCTGTGCCCCTTGTGGAGAAGTACTGACAGTTTTGCACAGTTTATGGTAGTGTAGATTTTATCGCCGACCAAAATTTCCTGAACTTTTTAGAGGTTACCGTCCATTTCATCCTATATTTTTGCTTAGTGGTAATCCTTTAGTGTCACTTGATCGTGTTTTTGACTCTCTTAAGGAGGGCGCTCAAAATATTTTTTCAGCGTGGCAGAAGATTCACCTTTCTTTTCTTCTTTTTTCCTCCCTTTCCTCCTCCATTTTCCTACTTGCTATTTACGGCCTTCTCGCAAAAGTGCTAATGGGCTTACCGGCCCCCTGACGAAGTCTGTGCAACCCTTTAAGGTTCTCTGCTTCAATCCGAAACATCAAGGATTAGTGAGGCAGGCTGGATATGAGCTCGGAAGGGTTCGTGTGGCTCGCTTTTCTCCGTTTTATTTTTACTCTTTTTTTTTCTTGTAGCTCTAAAACACACTTAGATACTTCCGCATGCGGTCACATACGCTACAACACCGCATATCTATCTCGAGTAAACGGAACTTTAACATCACAGCAGAAGGAAAAAAAGCTGGGTGTTTTTATCTGAAGTTTGAGCTCTACCCAGGGATCTAAAAATCGGCGTTCTAACAATGGCACACTGAAGAGTGATTGTATCACTATTTCGTTGCTTGTTCAAAGTAATAATTTATTTATTTATTTTATTTTCATACTCTCAAGGCCCGGAGGCTCCACGAGAGAGGAGTGGGTATATTTATATATATATTATATATATATATAATATATATATATATATATATATATATATATATATATATATATATGTATATGTATATATATATATATATATATATATACGTATTATATATATATATATATATATATATATATATATATATATATATATATATATATACATAATTATATGTAAATACAAGTCGGAAAATATTGCAGTAAAAGGGCGAAGCATGCAAAATTAGTTGCATTTTGACACAATAGTCATGTATCGAAATGAGCACAGTTTGATAATTTCGTACGCGTAATATATAGGTTCGTACTCCAGGTGTTTTCTAGAGTGACGGCCGCCTCGTTGAAGCAACTAAGAGCAAAAAACAAACTTCCATAAAAAGTGAATCGATTAATGGTATATTTCAGGTGTCTTCTAGCCTTTAAAAATTGTGTTCGTTCCCACTTGCATCTACTTTCTATCAACAAATGTAAATGAAACACTCGGCAGCCGACAAAATACGTTGCGTATCAGCAAAGAGAGTGGGAAAGATGGAGATTGAATCGCAAAATCACAATTTTCTTTGTGTAAAAATAGTGCAACTAACAAGACTAGAATGTTATGCTATTTATCAAAATAGAGCAAGTATTACCAAGTTTGCATCCCCTTCTGTTCCCATTTGTTTCGCAGATTAAGAAATGGAATGCCCAGACCGCCTCTGCAGCCATTGCATAATTATTCAGGGCTCTCTCAGAGTGGGCGAAGATCAGCGACTATCTCCAAAAAACCCAGGAGTCCGGAAGGTGTACTACTGCAACTTTTGGGGCTGCTTGGCTAATTTAGGCGTGTGGAGTTGCCCGGCCTACTTAGAAAGAAGCGGAACAGCGGCCACCTCAACGTCATCACCAAGCGGGAAAATCGTGCCAAAATGTGGCCTTGAACACGTGCGAGATCTGTGCCCGAACCCAGCCGGGATTCGCTACATTGGACAGAAGTGGGAACGGGGGACATTCATTGGTTGGTCAGTGGACAAGTAGTTTTGCTGTGTAACTCGAAGTAAAACAGAGTAAGGTTCTCCAACAGCACGAAACCCAGGTGCGACAGAACTACTGCTTGTCAACCAATTGAGAGTTTTTTTTTGTTTTTTTTTGCATGTCGTAATACGACTTTCTGAATGCTCGTAGAAAGTGAATAGATGTACTGTTTGGGAACCTTGAGTAGCGAAGTTTGAGCAAAGTTGTCGATTTGAAGTACTCAACTCATGATTGAACGGACAGGTCCCTCATCACAGGGATGGCATCAAGAATAGAGCGTTTTGGGGCCGACAGATCGGTATATTTAATTCCTAATTCATTTATAAAACAGACTATAAAGAGAGGAAGGCTTAGGCGATTTGGCAATTTTTGAATATAGTCATGCGGGCTAACGGCCAACAAGTACAAAAAGAAAGAAATGTAAAAATTCAGAGTTCTGTGGTGTTCTTACATGTCCGTACTTTTCTTACGTGATGTACGCCAATTAAACTAAAACCTGCAATAACTGTAGAATTAGGCCTGGCTATGTTGGCTCCGAAAAAAAGTATTCAAGCAAGTTCACCATAGGGCCACAATTTGAGCAAATTCAATTTCATGTGGAATTCAACGTCAGAACAGTACTTGCGCGGGAATCAATGTATTCATCGTTCCTCGTCTTCCAGAAGCTGTCAACCACCGTTCTCGGCTACAGGACTTTTCGGTCCACAAAATATCACGCCTCAGTAGAAAGTTTGCCTTTTCTAACAAAAGTGGTGGAAATTATTTCTTTGCTCAAACAGGTGCAGTGGTGGTGCGTGTTTGAGGCGTAGAGGTGAGCAGGACCGTTGACTGGGCACTCGTTTCCGCTAAGAATGCAGTGCTTCCTTTCGTGCTGCCTGCGACGAGTGTTGAAATTTGGGTATGGTAGGAATAAAATCAATTAACACTCTTAGAATTATTTAAACTTGCACTTTATTTAGGAATTTAGATTTTGATCATACCTTTTGTTGATCGTCGTCTTCGATGAGGGAACAACTTGCCGAGGAGGCCGCGCTGTCCGCGGGCGCGGCTTGACTGGTTAAGTCGCGAATGCTTTTCCCGAATCTTTGAAGAACAAGCATAAAAATGAAAGACGTTTACGTAAACGGGACAGTTTTCGATCCGCGGTTTTCGGGTCACAAATTAGCGTTCTCGGTAGTTGAGCTCTCATATCATCGCACCCTAATTTTTTTATATAAACAAATTAAACACTTTACGCCAATGAAACCAACTGAATGTTGTTAGCAAACGTCTTGCGAGAGTTAGAGTATTTTTATTTAAGCCTGATAAAATAAATGTTTAGGACTAATTACCCAACTTTTTCAATGTATTAAGAACCGAAATGTCACTTGGAAAGTTCGAGAGCTCCTTGAGAAACACCAGAGTTAGCTGTTTGCAACGTGATACGGCTCGCGCGGGTTTCTTTCGACCAGTAATAAAGCTCGTGAAACATGACAAAATACCCCGTGATAAAGCGCCCGTCCCATCGTAGACTCCATTTCGAATGTGCCTAACTTTTTAGTGGCGAAGCTTCTTACGGGCTAGCCATGCCCGTATATTCGGCGTATGTCCGGCGTCCGGTGCTCCTGCTCGGTGCTCGTGCTCAAGCTCGTGAGCTCACGTGCTTACGAGCACGTGAGCACGTGCTCACGTGCTCGTGTAAGGCAAAAAAAAATAAAAAAAATTATGAAGAAAAAAATGTTTGCGCAGTCGACAGGATTCGAACCTGTGCGGCAGACAATGGATTTCTAGTCCATCACCTTAACCACTCGGCCATGACTGCGGGACGAGTAGGGGGCTCTGAGATGTGGTAGTAACTCAAGAGCTGGCGATGTCATGGATGAAACGTTGCATGCAGCCGCTTAACGTCTATCAGGAGAGGGCGCTGTGGTCAAATGCGTATATAATTGCGTTAAACTTTGCATGCATTAGCTCAATTTATAGACGAGAGGGCGCTGCGGTCAAATGCTCAAATGCGTATATAACCACGTTTCATACCACACATTCTCTTTCTGACATGGATGAAAACGAACGAAAGGCTCGGCATGCTGCGGCTCAGCGTCTACGCAGACAAGCATCGCCAGAGCTTCACCCCAATCAACATCATTCACCACGTGGAGATGCGGTGAATTTTTTTTTATAGGCCGAAAAAAAAAGATGCACGCAAGACGCGTGCTTCACGCTTTTTATATCAGAAACAAACTCCCCTCTGTTTTATATACCGTTTTTTTGTCTTTTTTTCACGTATTAGTTATTAGAAAAAAACGCGCAAATTAACGCAACAGCGTTTTGTGGATGTGAGCTATGCGGCCAGGCGAAGGTTAGGTTCAAGAAAGAACGCAACAAAAACCGACTGATTACTTAACATTTTGCTAAGAACTTTTAATTATAAAAGAAAACGGCATAGATTATTTAGAAAGTTGTTGGGCATAATCGAAAGCCACCAAATCATTCAGTTAAAATTAATGCAATACCGGTTTGTGTATGTGAGCTATACGGCCAGGCGAGAATTAGGTTCAAGAAGAAAAAAAAATGCAACTAAAAACCGACTGATTGCCTAAAATTTACGGACTAACTT
This sequence comes from Ixodes ricinus, assembly GCA_037355805.1. NCBI lineage: Eukaryota > Metazoa > Arthropoda > Arachnida > Ixodida > Ixodidae > Ixodes > Ixodes ricinus. Next base: position 152,767 of record JAZHYW010020683.1, read on the forward strand.
TTTAGTTATAAAAAATGCATAGTTTATTTAGAAAGTTGTTGGGCATAATCGAGAGCTACCAAACCGTACAGTCTTAAAAGGATGTATTGCGGGTACACTATTATATGTCGTCCTGAAAAACCGCCTAATTCGGGCGCGAAAATATAGTTCTGATTTGATGTGGATTCCATCTCCGTGTGGCACAGCCTAATACAATGAAGCTAACGCGATAAATCATGCGCATCACTGTGACAACGCCACCGTTGAAGGAGCGAGATAAGAGGGCTCAGCTCCCTTTGCGAGGAGCACGGCGGCCGAAGAGATTGCAGTAACTACGATTCGCGTCCAAATTAGGTTTTTTAGGACGCCGTGAACAACTTCACGTGGGTTACGCCTTTTAATGCAAATAGCATTCTTCGGATACTTCACGCACTTTTCGTCTATGTATCTATCTATCTATCTATCTGGCTATCTAACCTCTTACGCCGCGGGTCGATAAATAATAAAAAAGACCGGCGCCGGCTGGGATTCGAACCGTTGACCCTTTGATCAGCAGGCAGACGCGCTAACCACAGAGCTATGAAGGCAGTCATTCAACGCACTCTAAATGGTTGTTTATATCTTTACCATAGGACGCGCTTTACAGCGCTGTCACAGCTACCGGTGCGCGCGCGTTCCATGCACGAGGGCTCATTCCGCTCTCGTGAGGCTGAGCACGGACCGCTAGCTCACCCTCTCCCGCGCTCGGGAGAGGGTGAGCTAGCGGAAAAATGGGCTCACTGTTTATAGAAATCTTTAAATGCAGCCTCTTTAAGTGCGGTATTTATGCTGTAATCTTTGACAGATATGCTCACGTGTTCTATTGAGTACCCTTTAGCAGCATACTGCTACTGGTACATTCTCATCAAGGAATTGAGAATCATCAGGTAAAACTAGGTTAACCCGCTTAATGGGTTAATTCATTAATCGCCACTACCGTTTCTAGTGCATGTATCATGAAAACTGTTAGCTGTTTCTCAGGAAGTGCCATGTTACACTTCTGTGCCAACTTTTATTGGTATTGCAATAACGTTTTCTTTACATACAGTCGGTTCTCAAATGGGAATATTAGTCAGGAAACGAGATACACTGAGTTTATTGAAGTAGTCAGTCACGACATTATGCATCAAGTTTCGCTCAGCCTACTCGTGTAACTGCTTCGTGCAAAGGATGTGCAGGTGGACTTCTGCACCTTTTGCACATCATTAGGGAGTTTTTTCGCAAAGCTGGCAGCGTCCTTGCTTTCCAAGCGGAACCATGTGATGGCCACTTCCCTTGGTGTTCCAGAAAAACAGCACTCAAGATGGACCTGGTACTTCTCGTTCCCAGTCAACTTCGCCGAAAAGGCCTTGTACATTCAGTTGTACAAACTGCAATTAGTCATGTTGAGGCACAGTCTGCAGAATCTACGTGCAGCCTTCATGGTGTTACTCGCAGTGTTAAAAGCAGATTTGAAAACAGTGGACCATACCATTTCTTACTACGAACAGCGGGCTTGTAGTCACTAATAAACCTATTAAGCAAATCAACCCCACCCATGAGATTGTTGTATTGCTGAACGAGTTTGGGCTGTTCTACTTGAACTCTCATGCGCTGTGTTCGACTCTAGAGGGTTGTGCTCACCATAAGATGAACACTGTCATAGTTCGTTGCCACACACACGTACTTGTTATCGTTCCATTGAACGGCAAGCACTTTTCCGTCGCAGCGTAAGTCAAACTCCGCGATCTTTCTTGCTGAGTTGCTTAGTGTCTTCAAGAAGACACGGTCTTAGCATTGATTCTCTTGCTGTCCCTGTCGCTCGGAAGCGCAAGTGTTTTAGCTCTAGCAGAAGGCTGTGTGATGTAAAGAAATTGTCCATGAACACGGTGTGATCAGTGGGCATAGAAACACAGTTCAAAGCAGTAAGTACCACACGGCTGCCCAAGGGTTTTGTGCTTGATACTTCACCATTCTTTCCGCCGTAGATGTCAATATAAAAAGGATACAACGATGAAGAGCTCAAAACCCGCTGCTTATACCCAAACCCAATGGGCTTTCCTTTGATGAATATCTTGTAACTGTGCCGTCCACAGTAACTTAAGACACCATTTGGTCATCCTCACTAAGCTCCGTAGTAATACACCGAACTGCAGCAGACTTTTTTGACGGTGACAGCGCAGGGAAAGCCACTCTAACACCCTACACTCAGGAGAGACCAGCACACGCGCTGAACTTACAACTCTTGTGTATTCGACTACTTCATTTTCTCTTCAACGTCCGGGTTGACTTTTCCGAACGTGGTAAGTGAAAGTACAGTAGTACGACATACAAGAAAAATTCTAAATACACGGCAAAAGAACAGTAAAAGAGAAAAAATAATTAAGAAACGAAAAAAATATATATATAAATTAAAAAACTTTACAAATCGTCTCTCTCCCTCATCGCTATCATTTAGATAGAAATTGAAGCTCCTTGGACGACAGCGCTATAGAAGGACTACTTACACACTTGTCCCTTAAGCTGTGCTATCCTTTCCGCTTCCATTATTTCTCTTGTGAACGCGTTTCGACTTCTACCGATCACAGAACAATTTTCAAAATGGGCTACCCAGCCACAATCGCCACAAAGGACTCCCAAGTGTCCAGCTACGATTCGGTGGGAATTATAAAAATGCTCTCTTAAACGATCATTTAAACACATTCCAGTCTGGCCTACATATTCTCTACCACATGCAGAGTGGGACCGAATATACGACTCCTTCAGTACAACTTACAAAGCTCTTTTGGTACTTTTTTGAACAACCAACTTCCCTGTGTGCCGATCCGTTTACCTTCCTGCACAGGCTGAGAAGTTTATTTGTTGCTGAAAAAGCAACATTAATGTTAATGCGGTTACCTATCTTTTTAAGACCGTGCGAAACTTTATGTATATATTGAGCAACGGCCGTCGCTTTTCTTTTCTGTATTGCGTTTAGGTCGCTCACCCCATCTCAACAGTTTGATGACTTTTTGCAGAGTTTTATCCCAGCTTCGAAGAGGATGGAGGTGGGCTCACGGTAAATGCGAAGAGGCTCTGTTTCGGATGAAGCACCCATAACAAGATGGTCGACGTAAGCGGAGTTCTGCAGCTGGGATGCAAAAATCAGGTGGCAATGCCCGGTTATTTTGAAATGGTAACGCAGCGTCGCCGCCCGAATGAACGGACTCGATGATTATCGAAACAGTACACGAGTCATTCGCCATTCGAAGAAGTGAAGGGGGTTCATGTTGTTGGGGTAGGTGTTTTATCTAAAAACCTCTGAGAGTCTCACGGTCCTGGGCTCGAATGGCGATTTCAAGAAATGCCTTCCGGATGTCAGCTGCCAGGACGACTGGACTGCTTGCTAAAACTTCGCGTTGTAGTGGCACGCGTTCCATGCCAAGCTTAGGGTTCTTTTGCAGAAAGTTATTCACTAATGGCTCGTTAGGAACATGAGGGTGAAGCGTCGAGGACCACCTGTAGGTTGGTCCTGACTGCGTCTTTGCTTTCCACAGCGTGTTGAGGTAGGTAATGAAAATTTTCAAAAGGCGTGGAAGAGACGGGTACCCGCTCGGCACGTCCCACTTGAACATATTCTCGGATAGCGCTGTCGTATTTTTTTAGAATCTTTGGCTAGTGCTGAAATTGACGAAGTTTGTCGTTAAAGAGCTTCAGCGGTCACGCGGTTATCATCCACGACGCCATGTTCGGGTGCTTGGACATCAAAGGCACCTCTTAACGTACCTGTTTCTTTTTGTTCCGATATCTGAGTTGAAGTAACGCTGAGGGATGAGATGGGTAAAATGATGGAAGTTCGGAGATGTCTATATCCTCTAGTCGCCACATTTCTGATTGACCTAGAAGCTGTCCACTTTCGGCGGGCCAGAGCTGGTCAGTAGAAGGGCTGTCGTGCTGCTCCGGGTGTGAGTTGAACAGGTGTGGCGCCCTTCCACTGTCCAATCAATTAGTGTATGTACGGCAGTCAGCTGTTCGATGAGACGACGAATATTTCCTGTTACTACCTTCCAGTACATATCAGAACCGGTTAGTACGCTGATTCCTCTGTCGATCTGGGAGCCTGGAGGAGCGATGTCAACTACATTCAGCCCTTTGAAATGCAGATGATTTAGTGTATCACAATCGACGGGTTGTGCCGTCACGGTACAAAGCTGAGGCACTTCAAGCGCTTCCACGGTAATCTCGCTTGTACTGTATTGGCTCTGTAGCTTCAAAAGCACACAGCGGTAGCCGTGGTTTGTCGAGCGTTTGGTGTTTTCAAAGGTGTAGACCGTGAGATTGTAGGTAACGATGAGTGTGCATCGAGGTTTCTTCGCTGTCTCGTGTTTTATAAACGTTCGCTGACTGGCGACATCCAGAGGAACTCGTACCAACGTGCTGTCATTGATGGCCATAGCCCATACCTTAGCAGTTTGAAGTAGAATGGATGAAACTTCTGTGCTTCTTGTCAAGGCACTCGTCAAGGGGTTATTTGAGTGGAATGCAACCTCCGCTGAACGTGACGCTCCGATAGTTGTAAAGGTTGCCCTGGAAGTGTCTTGAGGAAGCGACAAATGTCACATATGATGGTTAAGTGGCGCCCGCTGCAGATACTGCACGCCAGTCGAGTGGACGTACGGTAATTTCTTGCTACGTGTTTGATCTTGCCGCAAGTAAAGCCGCATCTGGCAGCTCTCAGTCGGTTTCCTTTCGTTTCGTTTGGGGAGTATATGTTTTTACTGCAGTCTTGGATTGGGTGATCTCGACCAGGGGTCGGCAACCGTTTGCAGCGACGGGCCAAGTCGTCACGAAGCCGACACGGAGGGGGCCGGACGGCACGTCGCGAAAACGGGGGGGGGGGAGGGAAATGAATTGATAAAGAAGCAAAAAAAATAATACGTTCTCTGCCCAAGTATGGGGAAGCCGGACAATGCCCATTTGAAGCGCTCCTTGCTACTGTCTGACCCCATTTGTGGTCCTAAGCTCTGTGTGGTTCTTGGGTCTGCGAGGAAGCTGCAGGGAGGGGGGTGTCCTTTTCTTGGGTCGTGCAGGGGGCCGTGGGTTGCCGACTCACGGCCCCGGCTGGATCAGGGGTTGGGCATGGGTTGCCGACCCCCGATCTAGGCTATGGCAAAGTGGGCACGACCCCATTTCCGGCGTGCTTGATCCAGTTGGCAAGGCAAGAGCCGATGGATAATTTTGATGGGCAATAGAGGAACGTGCGCTTCTTCCCTCGTCTTGTAGTGGTTGAGGTGAGGACCACTGAAGCCCACCTTCACTTTCCTTACGACTTTCTATTTGTATTCAAAGAAAATTCATAATGGTAGGAGCTTCGACTTAACCGTTGAGCACTGACAGTGCTTCGTGCGCCACTTATTTCGTTGAGCTACTCTCTTTCTTTCGTTCATGTTTTCACAGAACAGAACGGGGAGGTCGACAGGAACATTTCTCGTCAGGACACGCTTGTGAGACGACGGCATACCCGTAACGCCTAAGCTTTCAAGACAGCTCGTTCCGAACGGTATCGAGTCATAGAGATGACTCAGCTGCGGTTTTGTTAGCTGCTCAGCTGCTGACTAGCGACAGCGCCAGCGGTTGGTCGATGCGCAGGTCCACCAGTAGGCCATTGCGTCCACATTTTTCAACAAGAGTCTTAACAGCGAGCTCATACCCTTCGTTCAAAAGTTTGACCCATTCGAATCCTTGCTTAGCCGTGCCAGTTAAGTACGTCTGAAGATATTTAAATATTTCGATGAATGGGACATTCATATTTTTTGTCAATCGTCGTTCAAAAGTAGCCCCGGAAGCCTTGCCAGTCCCGCAGGTTTCCGGAAAAAGGATGGTATCTGAAACATTAGTAGGGCAACACTACGCGGTGCTCGTTGTGGTGGGTATGATGAACCTACTGCTTCGGCGGCGTCTAGGCTCTGGTCCCCAATGGCTTCGTTCTACTCCAAGTGTTTAGGTGAATTAGTGACAGTGAGGTTTCGCGCTAGAGCTCAAGGAATTTCTTTCTAATACTATCGGTCCTACACAGGATCAAGATAGGAGTGGATTTGCACAACACAAAAAACACAAAAAATACACGCGCTCAAAATGCACAGATTAATAACACGTATTCAACACAACGATGAAATAACAACTCTAGGTACTGCTGTCAGAAATCTCTGAAACAAGGGAACTAAACTCTTCTCGAGTTTCAGCGGTCACGACATGTGCCGGTAGCTTGTTCCATTCTCGCGCTGTTTGCAAAAAGAACGAATACCTAAAACAGTCCTTGGAAAACTTCCGCTCTTCCACATACCGAGCATGCTTGTTGCGGGTTATACGCGACATGCTTTCATTAATATACTGTTGCTTATTTACTAGAACCAGGTTATTCATTATGTTATAAAAAAGGTTAAGCCGCTTCTGCTTCCTCCGCACTTGAAGGAGGGGTAGATTTGCCCTTTTATAAAGAGGTGACACAGAGTCCAGCCGTCTATAGCAAGAAAAAACAAAACGTAACGCACGCCGTTGAACTTGCTCCAGATTTGATACGAGATATTTAACATGCGGGTCCCAGACTTCACATGCGTATTCTAATAAAGGCCTTATTAGCATCTTGTATGCTGTGAGTTTTGTTTCTGAGGAAGCGAGTTTAAGAGAGCGCCTGATATATCCTAGTATTTTATTAGCTTTTCCGATTATATTGCTAACGTGCGGTGTCCAAGCTTAGGTTTGAGGCTATTGTAAGACCAACGTATCTAAACTCTGACACTAGGCTTAATGCTTTTCCGTGCAGCATATACACATATTCTAACGGCTGTCGTTTATGAGTTATCGTCATACATACTGTCTTGTCTAAGTTTATCGACATTTGCCACTTAACACACCATTCTTTGATCTGAGACAAATATTCGTTTAGCATAATTTGATCATTAACGGACTTTACTTCAGTATAAATAACACAATCGTCGGCAAATAATCTGGCTTTTACGGGTGAATCTTCGATAAGGTCATTAACAAAAACCAAAAACAGCAGGGGACCCAGGACAGAACCCTGTGGAACACCCGAGTTCACATCACATTCGTCCGAGCTAACCCTTCAATACTTACAAACTGTCGACGATTATTTAGAAAGGCCTCCAATTCACCGAAAAATCTTATTATCTCCCAAGTTGGAAACCAATTTAATTAAGAGTTTTCTATGATTAACTTTGTCGAATGTCTTCTTAAAGTCTAAAAATACGATGTTGTTTTGTCCCTTACGATCCGATACCTCACAAAAATGATGAATGGTTTCTACTAGTTGCGTGACCGTTGACAGCCCCTTACAGAAGCCGTACTGGTACCGGCTGAGCACGTTATTCGATAAAAAGAATTCCCGGATATGTTTAGAAACGATATGCTAAAGAACTTTGCACGATGTCGACATTAGCGCGATGGGCCTATAATTGCATACCGAGTTGGCATCTCCACTTTTCAGTATTGGAATTATCTTGCTGAGCTTCCAGTCATAGGGTACAGTGCTAGTCAAAATCGACTTTTTAAAAATTAAGTGTAGATACATTGCCGTCCATTCTGCATATCGCTTTATAAAAGACTTTGGAATTTCGTCCGGTCCCATGGATTCGGAAGTCCTTAAGTCAAGCAATAAAGCGAAAACTCCTTACAAAAATGGGCTATGGTCGTCTATGGAACATTATATGGCAGGCTATTACCCCCGATGGCCCTCTATGGTCGGCCATAGAAATTCATAAAGACAGCTACAGCCAGCTATAGAAAAATCTATGGCCCTGTGTCTAAAGACTGGGACCCAATAAATTTTCTTTACCAGCCTATAGAAAATTTTATGGCCACAAGTCTATAGACTGGGAACCAATAAAATGTCTTTAACCGTCTACAGAAAATTTTATGGCCCTGAGTCTAAAAACTGGGAACGAATAAAATTTCTTTAGACGTCTATAGAAAATTACATGGCCCATGTCTAAAGACCGCGAACCAATAAATGTTCTTTACCCGCCTATAGAAAATTCTTTGGTCCCGAGTTTAAAGACTGGAAACCAATAAATTGTCTTTACCCGCCTATAGAAAACTTTATGGCCCCGAGTCTAAAGACTAAGAACCAATACATTTTCTTTCCACGCCTATAGAAAATCACTACCGGCTCTTACTTTTTTAGTAAAAACACTCAACGTTAGAAAATTAAATCAATAGCTAAATTTCTGTAATGCTGGCGACAAACCATGACCCAAGATATGTTCTCTGCTGTTGCAACGAGTCGTGAAAACCAGTCATATTGTTTGTTTGAAAGAGCCATTAAAATAATTGTGCAACAATTAAAATTAATTATCACCCCCAAAAGTGAAAATAAATTACACTGGCGCCGAACACTGCAATCAAGCAATAGCTTGATTGCAATCTTCAGTACCAGTGTACGGCATGTCATCACTTCATTGTCAACGTGATTCATCAAACTTATTAAAAATGTAATTATATTTTTTTAGTTAATTAGCCTAATGATCTACATTTGCTTTTTTCAGGGTGTTGAATTAAGAGGTGGGGGGCTATTCCAGGCGACAATGCAAATAATGTATTAAGTACGAGTAATATCTCGCTCCGCCTCTCCGTGTTTTCGCGACAAATGATGGGTCACCGGCAAAGTCGGATTCAAAATTAGACTGCCATATATACAGCTAGTGCGAACGTAGCATATGAAGAGAGGGGTCCGGTGTCCCTGCGTTGTTGCTGCTTGTGTTCTGTGTATTCTGTGTGTTCAGACATGTATGTATATCTACCATGAAGCGTTCACAAGTCGGAGGTACTTGAAGTAAAATTTTTTTAGAGTTTGCTGGCTAAAGAGAGCCATAGGATAAGCCATAGAGAAGTCTTTAGCCAACCATTAGACAAGCTAAAGAGCGCTATGGCTGGACAGCGATAGGGCCATAGACAAAGCTAAAGAGGCCCATGAAAGCGACCATAAAAATGCTAAAGACAGCCATAGAAAATTCTTTAGCTAATTGGGTCAAATAGCTAAAGCCGACCATACAAAGAATTTTCTATAGCCGACCGTAGGACATTTTTGTATGGGAATACCATCAACTGACAGTTGCAGGTCATCGTCAGCCCGTGGAATTTGAGCAGGTGATCTAAACTCTACAGACTGCTTATCGTCCTTTTTCAATACGCTTGCAAAGAACTCGTTGAATTGAACTGCAATCTCTCGCTTGTCATTTATAATTCCTTGCTCCGTTTTGATCTCGGAAACAGACTTCCTAGCTGGTGCCAAATGCCTCCAAAACTTTTGCGGTGACTCACGGATAAACATTTGCATTGTCCCGTTATAAAACTTGCACTTAGATTCTTTTAGCAGATATTTCAGCTCCATGCTTAAAGCCAAGATATCATCCGATAATGCCGAACTAGGTGTATGACGACACCGTAATCTGCGCCGCCCTATTTTTCTTTTTAAGCGAACAGCTTCTCTCGTCACCCAAGGATTATGCATTCGTTTACGTTTTCTTTCCAAGGGTACATACATATTTATACATTTATCAACGAGTGTTTTAAATTTCAACCAGAGGTCATTAACACTTACTAACTCATCACGACTAAGTTCCTCAAACGGTCCATAGTGGTAATCTAGTTCGTCTACAATAGCCGTGTCATCAGCCATGCCGAAGTCTCTGTAGGACGAAACGGGTGTGGGCGTTTTAGGGGCGAAGCTCCCTAGGGCATAGCCATGTCCGTATGTAGCTCCGGCGTCCGGTACTCGTGCTCCTGCTCGTGAGCTCACGTGCTCACGTGCTCGTGTAGGTAAAAAAAAATATTAAAAAAAAGATGAAAAAAAGAATCTGTTTGCGCAGTCGACAGGATTTGAACCTGTGCGGAGAGACCCCATTGGATTTCCAATCCATCGCCTTAACCACTCGGCCACGACTGCGGGACGAGTAGGGGGCTCTGAGATGTGGTAGTAACTCAAGAGCTGGGGATGTCATGGATGAAACGTTGCATGTAGCCGCTCAACGTCTATGCAGGAGAGGGCGCTGCAGTCAAATGCGTATATAATCACGTTAAACTTTGCATGCATTGGCTGAACGTTTATAGACGAGAGGGCGCTGCGGTCAAATGCTCAAATGCGTATATAACCACGTTCCACACCACACATTCTCTTTCTGACATGAATGAAAACGAACGAAAGGCTCCGCATGCTGCGGCTCAGCGTCTACGCAGACAAGCACCACCAGAGCTTCGCCCAAATCAACATCATGCACCACGCGGAGATGCGGTCAATTGTTTTCTAAACGGCGTCAAGGTCATGGTCACGCTAACTATCAGGTGATCTGAAAAACCGGGGCAAAGTTTAACTTCGTGCGGTTGAGATGCAACCCCTTCGCTTAAAAAATATGAGATCGAGAACTGACTTACTGTTGCCTTGAATGCGTGTATACTCTCGTACAACATGTTTTAGCCCATGGGAAAAACATAAATCTAGGATCCCAGTGGCGGTTTCACGTTCCCGCGTTCCAGGCAACATTTCGTTCCACATTACACCCGCTATATTGAAATCTCCCGCAATTACAACATTTTTGTCCTGTACGCGCAAGTGGCGCAAGAAGTCATCTAATTTATTAACAGCATCCACGCCTACTCCTGGAGAACGGTAAACAGCACCAATAATAAATTCTTGAGATCCTAGATACACCTTACACCACGCTGTTTTATGTCAGGCGGACTCTGTAGCACCGAGTACTTTATTATTTTATCAATGAAGATGGCCACACCTCCCCCTCGACTGCTACGGTCATTTCTTACCACGTTATATCCAGGCGGACAAATTTCGGAGTCGAGGATAGTGGGATGCAGCCACGTTTCGGTCATCACTACGACATCGGGTTGTTGCTCAATCAGAATATGTTCGAAATCAGTGCTCTTGTTAACAATACTGCGGACATTAACATTAAATAACCGAAACTTATCCATGCTCTCCTGTCATTCCTGTACAGCAGCATGAGCCTCTGTCACACGGCCGGATGCCCTATCACTCACTCTGAAACGCTGACTTGTAACTTCGTCCCAGGCATAGATAACACTGTCTGCCTTCAACTTATCAAAAAACAATGCGACTTGTTTTCCGTTCTTCCGGTCTTCAGAGGAGCTGTGCAAAGTTTCTGCTTTTTCAGTCTGACAGTGCTGGAATAGTCTTCGTTATTGAAAACGTTTGTACCTTTCAACTTTCTAGCATTGCGTAACATTTCCCTATTTTCGTTAAAATTTCCAAAGTTCAGGATGACAGGCCTATGCCTCTCCTCTGTAGACTTTCCCATTCTATGTATGCGTTCAACACTCGTTACTGAAACACCCAGTTTATTCTGAAATATCCGTTCGATCACTTCGCCCCTCAGTTTTTGCTCGTTTTCGTTTGGAGCCTCTTCTAGCCCCCAAATTACCAGATTATTACGCCAACTACGATTTTCGGGGTCGTCAATCTTTCTTAACATGCTGTCCATAGTAGCACGCATTACAGATACTTTCTTTTCGGACTCATGAAGCCTCTTTGTGATCTCAGCCATCCCCGATACAGCTTTTTCTACGTTAACCAATTTCTCCTTCATTTCTACTATAACCTTCCTGATTTCATTTTGACCGTCAAGGATGGCCTCCAGCTTGGCCGCGGTGTCGGGGCCAGGGTTTGTTTATATGTCACCACAACACAAAAGTAACAATGCAATGGTATCACAACACTCAGAAACAATTAAACACAGGGCGTGCGGGCTCGGTAGCACTAGCAAACTGCGACAATCATCACGAATGGAGCTGTAAAATCGATTATCACCAACCTGAGTGAAGATCAAAAGTGGACTTGTCATTCCGCTCATGCATGTGTCGCCGAGCCCACCCCGGATGGCGGCGTGGCTGATGTTCTTGTTGTACTCCAGCGCGCAGACAATCTCGGTTTCCAGGCCGTCGTCATCCACGAAGGCGTTAATCTGCTTATCGAGGTTCGGCAGCCGAGTTTCCTTCTGGACGTGAAAATCGAGGTGCTACATGCAGGTCGCTGGAGTCGGGAGCCTGGCCTCGCAGAAAATTCAGTCACTAGGTTTTGTGGCCTCGCGCAACGGCTAAACAAACATCGCCGCGCGTTCTTTTCAGACGGTTCATGGGCATCGGCTGTCGTGGTGCAGTAGGAACGATCCTTCGCAGCTTCCCGCGTTTCCGGCACCATATGTTGCGAAGAACGGATATAGGACAGCTCCGTACCGACTGCGTCTATTTCGTCGAAAACAACAAGGTCGCGCGTGTTTGTGCAGGTGTGTCGCAGTCCAGGCTGGCCCTCGTCGTCTTTTATCTTCAACACATTGACGCACCCAATGATTCGCCCCTCGTACCAGAATTTTTGACGGGACGATAGGGCTGCCGTCTTCGCTTGACTTCGCTCGCTTCGCACGTACGGCGGACGGGGAGTCTCGACTTCTCTCCCCTCGCGGCAAAAGGGGAGAGAAAAAAGTTTTCTATTCTTCGCGCGCGCGGCGACGACAGGGTGCGAGGACGAAATCTCAGGAACATGTCGCCCATAAAGCTATCGTATTAAAATTAGTTACGTCACAAAAAAAAAATATTTTTTTACCGCAAAAATAAACTAGGCATTGCCGAACGCACATTCTCCCCCCAAAAGTATCGCTAGAGGTCACAACCAGGATGCCAAAGTTTCAGCCGGATACGATACCTTATTCAAAAGTCTATATGATATTTTAAAAATTTCAATGGGAAATGGAGCCCATTTTCGCCCATTTTCGGTTTCTGGTGATATAGAGCCCCATATATTCAAAAACTGTGTCGGCCGCCATTTTTCTGTTGAAATTTTCAGGAAATCACTTATAAATATTGAATAAGGTATCGGAGGGGGCTGAAACTTTCGCATCTGCTTTCTCAAGAAAAAAGGGTGCAAAAGGGTGTATCGTTACACCCTTTGTCCCATATAATACACCCCAAAACTTCAATTCGACGTACAGCGCCCTACAGTCGAGCAGACGGCCCGAAAGTTTACGAGGGGCTTGATAGCCGTGTGGTACAACTTATGAAAATAGCTAATGTACGATTTACTGACTACAAAAAACATAATCGGGGTTTTCATGGCCCTATTGTAAAAACTCGGTGTTTTCTTTATGTAGTCTTTGATACGTACTTTAGTTATTTAAAAAGTTATATCGCACCGTTATCAGGCCCCTCGTAACATTTGGGGCCGTCTGTTCGACTATAGGGCTCTGTACGTCGAAATGAAGTGTTGGGGTGTATTATATGGGACAAAGGGTGTAACGATACACCTTTTTACACCCTTTTTTCTTGAGAGTGGTTGTAACCTGCAGCGCTACCTTTGGGCGGAAAATGAGCGTTCGGCGATGCCTAGTTTATTTTTGCATAAAAAAACATGTAAATATATTTTTTGTGACACCCTGTACATACAGAAGTTAGTCTGCTTCAGCGGGCGTCTGGTGTCTGAGTTGCAGATCAGAAGCTTAGCCAGTGCGTTGAAACCGCTAGCCTGTTGTCTTTAAGTTGCTCCCCGTAGTATTGATACACAACCGCAAGCCGGTACGATGCTCATTCAGATTAAAACAGGCAGTGATGGAGTTTGAGCCCAGGATCCCTGAGTTCTGTTAGAGTTTCGTTCCGTGGTGGTGATCCAGCCCCAGGTTCCTCGGAGTTTCTTTAGGTTTAACAGCGAAGGCCGCTGCTATGCCTAACGCACTTAAATTATAATCACCATCGCCTTACACTTCATTTATTACATAATCTCGATAATCACCATGACTAGACGCGGCACCCCGGACCTCCATGATACGGGGCGTTGCCTTTCTGTGTGGCCGCGGCTTTCCTTAGCAAATAAAGATTGCTGTTATTATTCTGCAGCGCGAGCTTTCACTCCACGTGCTCCGAGCTGTTGTGCGCTAAAGCCCATTCATATATTAAAAGTAGCGCAATGTGCGTTTGATGCAAGAGGAACGTGCAACGTGCATACCCTTGGGAAGATCGTGCAGGCAGAGCGCAGCACAGAGCTGGATTTCAGACGCCATGTTCGTCCCAGAAGTGGCGCGAGGAACGTTTCTCGAGCATTTCCACAACCATGAATGGCGACACGTTTCCTAGAGTAGAGGGGCTTTAGTGTGCACTAGGCCACCAATCTCCCTTAGCTCACCGAATCGAGATTTGACAATTGTTTGATTGATAATAGATGGGTAGAAGTGTCAAGGTAGGAACATTCCTTACATATTCTAATGGACTGCAATGGCGCGCATGTAAAGCCAACATTTAGCGACATATAATAATCTTCAGAAGACCCGGCCGCGCGTTGCGGGTGGAAGTTGATGCGGATGAACGCTACCCGTTTTTTTCGAATTTACGTGTGCGACAATTTTGGCGGGGAGAAAAAAGCAACCTTTCGCGTGTTTTATACCTTATGAATGTCCAGGAATAATTCAAAGCGGTATTTGCCAACGAACAAAAATGATCCATCGTTCAAAGGACGATGCAACGCAATGAACGTTGCCGACGAGCGTCGTTTTTCGCCGTTGCAAAACTCTGACTGCCTCGCGTCGCGTCTTGGTCGAAGAGACGCCCGTAGCTCCTCTCCTGATTTTCTACGCAGCTCCGGGGGCTTTCGCTTAACTTGGGACTTATTTTCTACGTGTGCAAAACATTTGAACCTTGCACCCGTGACGGCGATTGACTGAACTCGGACTGCCATTTCTGTCTGGGATCAAAATCTCCACGTTGAATACACATCGTCTTGTTGTCCCAGCCCAATGGGGGACATTGATTGCCGCTTATCGTTCGCATTGGCCTCTTTTGTTCCGCCCTTTCTGTTTTCGTATCAAAGTGCTTAGACAACGAGCGCTCGCATTCATAATCTAGAGTGCTCACCCTTAAACGCATGAATGGTAATTGTTTCCTACATCGAGCCAAAATGGGTTTCGCTCCGAACTCCTAGCTTCCTAGAACAAACAGATAAATATTATCTAGGAATGCATATATAAAGTAGGTATACTTTGCAGTCGTCCAGTGACTCGATAGCGTTGTTTATGTTTATGGACATGTTCCGCTCTGTGCCTGTGCGTCCAGTCTTTCGCGAGATGTGTACACACGGGAAGAAATAAAGTTCAGAACAAGACAAGATCTTCATTCGTAAGAGTATAGATCAAAACAACTACTCAGCGTTTCATTCGACAAAAAAGAGTCTTCAGGGGAGGCGAATCCGTTACGTTCCTCCTCAATTGCCAAGGCCGGAAGACGAAAACTGCTGCGTGCATATCCGATAAAGCATCGCTCATTTTCGCTCGGGACAGGTAAGTAAAGAATCCCGCACGACGTGAGAACAACGAGGCGTCTCTTTCGAATGCCCGGCTTCCAGCACGCCCTCGTTTCCTCCTACGCCGTGCGTTGGCTTTCCGTGATGCTCGCGACATTGCGGTGCATTGTAGAAGGCAGTGAGAGCGCGCTGAAGGCGGGAGACTTAAAAACTCTTTCCCGACGTTCTCATTCAGCGAGTTACTACAGGAGCTGTTCATGGGCAGTTTCGTCGGAACTGCGGGAGGGAGGGAGGGGGGGGGGGGAGGGGTGGCATTCACTTTCCCGCAGGAATTTTAATACTTTATTGTAATCCATATAGGGAGGGGGCGGAAATTTACACTCAAACACCCACCCCCCAACCTTGCCCTCCCTACCACAACCGTCGCCCCCTTCCCACCCCACCGACGCCAGATTGTTAAACGTTGTTCGGAAGGCATGCTCCGGGGATGACCACACAGGACACTTCAGAACGCATGAAGCGACAATTCACTTCCGTATGAAGTGAAAGTTGAAGTCCGGCCTTCCGTCTTCTGTTTGCAGCATCCTTTTCCTCCTTTCCTTATCTATTTTTTTTTTGTAACCTCGGTGCCCATCGGACTTGACGTCTCGCGACCTTCCGATTGTGTGCCTTCATTATGTCTTCTGCCGTGACCAAGGCAGCCGTCGCCACGGGAGGATCGGCTTGTGCGAAGAAGCTTCGCCTTCTCAGACAACCGCTTCTCACCCTTTTCCCTTCCGAGAGGCTAAGCATAGCTCGGCCTTCAACAGTAGTGGAGGCCTTTACTAACATGCATCAGAGCTTGTGAGTGGCTGTCTGGACCCACGTCATCACCACGCTCTAGGCCTCGGTGAAGGAGAGAATGGAACTTTGGCGGAGGAAAGCTTTCCCCCGCAGAAAACACGGACGGAAGCGGACTGTCGCGCGGAGTTGTGTGGCGTTAATCGTTCTGACGTGTACGGTTCGGAGGGCTTTCGGGAAATAGGTCCATTTATCGTCTTCCAAGAACAAAGATTTTGAATGTGTGGAATTTACGTTGGACGTGCATACTCATCTATTCCTCGTAGGAGGAGAAAAAAGAGGAGCTATGGGTACCCCTGCGCTCCAGTACTTTGAGGGACGATCAAAGCTCTGCACGCGCGGTGTTCGCTTTTGAAATGCACAAAACAATTTGTCCTCGAGTATGGTTCTGAGCATGCCCTGTGAACAACGCCCAGCAATATGGCGGATCGGGAATATCCCCTATAGCACAACACACACTTACTTGCAACAAGTCGCCGCAGCAAGTTACTAGTGTTGACATCGAATAAAGCAAATGTGTTCTGTTGTTTCCACTTGAATAAGCCCTGACGCCTTCAGCTTTCAGGGAGAAATGGTGAAGTTCAGCGACGTCTCCCTGAACGTGACTGCTGTGCCGGTAAGTGATAACTATACGGTGCATAGAACCCGTCTCTGACTGGTGTGTTTACCGCGTCAAAACAAAAAGTGGTCTTTCAATTTTCGCTTGATGACATCATAAAATCGTCATGCTGTCATTAGCCTTGACCCTGGTGGTGCTGCAGCAGCGGTAGTGGATGTGACAGTCGTCTGGTCCTGCTGCAGGTCCTCAGCTGACAGCCGATGGAGATTGAGACGCCAAAACGACAACGGCGCTCTCGTTATCTAGTGCTCTTTTAAATAGCATCTACACCCAACGACGAAATCGCGACATTCTGGCGGTCGGGTGTGTTTACGGCATGAGACTTCGGCTTTTGTGACGTCAATTGTGGCCACTTCGGGACCCATTTTCATGCAACGGCTGAATAGGGAGCTAAACACACCAGTCAGAAACCTGTTCCGGGCACGATAAGACCAAAAGTGTTCGGAAATGAGTGCCGTTTCATTAAACTTCGTAGTTTCCGCCATACGTCATACTGTACGAGAAGAATGAAAAGATGCCACTACATGGTCTCACCGGTTCAATCTTCGACAACATCAGCGCAGCATTAAATATCACGTAAGAGTCTGCTTTTTGGGGGGGGGTGGTGTTTCGCTCATTTTACTATTGAGTTTTGTGAGTACTCGATAATTTTGTGTGACCAGCGTCGCTGTAGCAACTTGGCCTAAATTCATTTGGCGCACAAAGACTGTGAATTTAGGGCAGAGGTTAGTACATTTCGAAGTCAATGACAATTTACATGAGTACTTTGAAATTTCGAAAACTAATGCTGTTCCGAGTGGTAGTAGAAACCGCTTTCTAAGGCGGTTTCACGTGACGTCCTACCGGTTCAAATATACGCTCGACGCTATGTTGATGAACTTTCCCCCTACGTCTTCTATACACAAAGGCAGTGCTTTACAGTTCGCTCGAGTTCTTTCGCATTATGATCTACTGCGCCATCCAGAGTAGTAGAGAGCATAAAAGAACACAGGCGTCTACTATATATTTATATTCACCGGTTTTTATTTGCAACTTTTGGGCGAGCGGGCGACTGTGAAATCTACATGGCGCTGGCCAAAATGGCCCCAATAAATGTCGACAGAGCGTCTTCAAGAAAATAAACAGTGGTGTCGGCACGATGTCCGCCGTGCAAATACTGTCCCAGTCGTACTTACTTAGCTCTGCAGCCAGCACCAAAAAACGAAGCCAATAACAGATCGTTTGCGCAAAACAGAATGGTGAAAGTGTCGTGAGCTGCTCATCAACATGGGGGAACTGAAAGGCGTTTTGTGAACGTGCCCTAGGGCCCACAGCAGCCGAAGCTATAGTAATCATTACAAGTTAGCCTTAGATGTGTGATCTAAATATTTTACCTCAAGATATGCGCAGACAACGATAGAACGATTTGCTCTGAAATAAAATAAATGTATTACGGAATCAATGGACAAAGTACGGGCGCAGATTTGATGCCAAGCCTTTGCCTTCTAGCTATGATGTGATTTTTCCGGAAGATGCGATTTGGGGAGCCATACTAGAAGACGGCAGCTACACGGGTATGCTCAAGGCTGTTCACGAAAAGGTGAGACGTTACATTTGCCTGTTGCTTTAAACGGTGAATAGGTTCGTGGAAGGGCAGCGGTAACAAAGAGTGCATTAAGTGGTGCTTCGCGGTGATGTTAGAAGGTGAACTTGGAACACTACTTATGTATCTACCACGGGAGCATCGTTGCGCCGAGGGTCCATGAAAGAAAGTCCTGTGAATGCAAGAGGTTCGATGGGAATGAAAAGCAAAGTTTCTCCATTGCAGTCATACATCATGACCCGCTATTGCACGGCTCCCCGTTTTCTACGATTCATGTGCCTGTTCTCTTATCTGTCGCCCCCTCGCATTCTTCCACATTATTAGCGAGCGCGTTCGATCTACACATCGTAAATAAGACCCATTTCTTGCAGTACCGTTTTGACTCCGTTTGTCTACGTTATAAGGAATTAGTTCACGGTATACGCAAAGAAACAGAAGGAACGAGGAGATGAGAGCGTGCGGCAATGTCAGAGCGTCAAGCTCTGATTGCAAGGATAGTGGATATGCGCAAAGGTTATTCGCAACTGTAGCGAATTATAGGGGTCGCCACTGTCGGACACATATGGCGATCTTAGACAGGTCGTGCCTTGCCTTGTACCAATGCTTGCCTGCTAAAACCCGTGAACAACGCCCGGGATCCAGCAGGCAAGCATTGGACTCAAAATGGTTTCCGCCATTTTTTTATTTAAACGTCTCCAACCTGCGGCGATGTGTTGGCGTTAGCGAGCTTCCGGAGACTTCACGCTCTTTGGGGAAGCGATTGAAAGACTGTGGGTCTGATGAACGACGATAAACCCACAAAGACTTGTTCATGCGGTAGCGCAAGTTGCGTTCAGGGGGACCTGGAAACATGCTTATACGACAGTAATAACAAAGATATCGGAACAACTGTCCCATCGCGCCAACCGACGACAAGTTGTAATCTCAGAAGCCCCAAGTGACGAGCAGAAATCGAGGAAGGACCCATTTCTTTTCTTTTAGTTCCTTCTTTTTCCGCTAGGTGCGGTCCGTCTCGCTGGAGACGCGAATAGTCCCTGACGAGGTGAGAACGACAGGAGGAGCTTCAGTTGTCCCGTTTCCAGCGAGAGCTTCCTTCGACAAATCTGTAATGGTGCAGGCTACTGCTCTGGCAACTTGCAGCACCGCTGGGAGCGCCGCCGCGCACTCAAAGGGCATTGAAGCAACCGTACATAAAACTTGGGCCTCTATGTTCGATCCAACCCCCTGGCTCCTGTAATCACACGATACATGATTGACGACGAAACCGCGAGCACCTGTACGTTTGCCACTCCGTTTGGTCCGTACCAGTACGTGCATGCGAGTGCCGTTTGGAAAGGCGTCAGATCAAGAACTGTTTCAAAAACAAATTCCAGAAATACTAGAAGGTCTATCGTGAGTCACACTGTATATTGACGACATACTTGTCTTGGATAGAACAGAGCCGAACTTAACTGACGTCCTTAAGCCGAGACCAAGCCTAGTTCCGGATGTCGACAACTTTCCTACCCCATATTAAAAGAAGGTGGAACAGCGCTGGTTGGAGCTTATTAACTATTTTCCTAGCACATACCAAATTTTTCGTCAATAATTAAGATGCTACGTAGTCTCAGTAAAATATAATAATGTGTTTGAATGGTCAGGCTCGCATGAAACTCAGTGGGAGGTTTTGAAGACGCTTCTAGCAACCAGCCAAATACTTGCAAGCGGACAATACTGGGTGGCGACCAATTGTTTACGCATCGCGAGCCATTTCAAGCACCAAATAAAGATATTACCAAATTGAAAGGTAAACTCTGGGAGTCACTTACAGACTGGAGAGATATCACACATTGATATATGGAGAGAGAGTTTTGGTGAAAACTGATAAAACAAAACTCTTATTTTAATGGCGAAATATCAGTAGGTGAAATGCTACCTCGATTTCTGTGTCTTTTTTTAAATAATGAGGTGCGACTTTGAATTAAAGTTTCTTCCTGGAAATTACCATACTTGATCTTGATGTGTTTTCAAGAGCGCTTCCGATATGCAAAAATGAAGCCAATTCAAACTCGGACGTTGAAATGCATGGTATATGCATTCAATACAGCATGACCACTCTAAACACCTAAACACAATAGACACCTTTTCACTATGCCGAGATGGCTAATGATGAAACTTTCGCACAGGTTATGCGCAGTGTTAAAGATCAGCAGTCAGCAGAAGGTCTTTACGGGGCTTTTGAAAGAGAACTAACTGTAGTTGATGAAATTCTTTTAAGGGCAGAAAAGTCGTCATTCCTCACACTATGAGGAATGAGATTCTTGAGAAACTTTGGCGAACACCTTGGAGTCAATAAATGCAATGTAAAAGCAATGCAGCTAGTGTTTTGTCCTGGTATTAATGAAGAGGTCATGTATCTTGTTCAGCGGTGTACAATTTTTCATCACAACCCTTATATCGAGTCAAGTAAGCCACTTATTATGCCAACGACTTCCGACATCACGTGGACTGCAATTCGTGTTGACCTTTGAAGTACGCTGGTTGCTCTTACCTCCTATTCGATGACGCATTCTCGAGTTTTCTTGAAGTCGGAAAGATGTGGGGAACAAAGTGACTGACTGAGGTGGAAACGTTTCACAGTATGCTCTCCAGACATGGAAAACCACTTGATGTCTTCAAATAATGTGCCACGGTTTTCAACGCGCAAATTTCAGCAATCCGTCCGCAAGTACGACTTTGTCCACTCCGCATCAAGCCCTTATTTTCTATGTTTGAATGGGCCCGTTGAAAAATGTGCTCTGATCGCTAAACCAATTTTTACTAGAACTGTTGAAGCGAACGAGGATTTTTTTGTTGAGGTTATTAAATTACAGATCTACACCTCTAGAAGATGACAGAAGTCAGAGCGAGCAGCTGACGGGTCAGACAATAGTCTAGTTTTCGACGTTTTACCAGAAGCTCCACTGACAGTACACAATCATACTTAGTGCACCAAAGAAAGAGCTACCCAACTTTTTCTCGGTGAAGGTAAAGTATTAAGGATCCCCCAGGCAGAACGAAGCGTAACGCATCGCTCTTATCTGGCCAGAATCGACGGTAGAAACGAGTTACAACAAAACCGGATGCACCTCCGGGCCTCCCTTAAGGTTTTTTTGCCGCAAGATAAGTGCTTTGAAGCACTTAACACAGCGCACACTTTACCTTCCCCTGGCCATGCACGTGTACATTATGAAACTGATGCTAAAGAGCCTTCGTCTAGAAGCGTCATTAGAGAGGGACTCTTGAATAGAGGTTTGTCGTCTACATCCATAAACATTCCTGTCCGACAATCAACATGTGTGCGAGAGCCAGCCCAGCGACTGTGTAGCACGACAATTCCAAATATATTTATTGAATTCAATTATTTCAGGCTCCCTTGTAGCGGAAGGGAAATATAACGGTCCCGTACAGTGCTCTTTCAACTTGCGGCACGGTTTGGAGTGCCACGGCGGACTTACAAGGTATTAAAGCAAGAACACAAAAAGATCCATCCTATTTCTTCGATCCAACTCTCTGACTCCTGTCATTATTCGTCACGCACTCAGCGGCGGCCCGTGAACTTCCAGCGCGCGCACAGCCGAAGAACGACTGGAGGCATGGAGCGCCTCCTGGTTGCTGGGAGTTCAGAAGACACGCCCGGCCGTTCTCACCTAGCCACTGTGTCCGTCGAATCATATAAAATTAGAACGTAGTCTGCTCCTCACCTTAGGCCCGACGTTCCTAGTTCGTACGTCAGACCCTGAGTCGCCAGACCCTGTGCAAGGAGCAGACGATGCCCTCGCTATAGTTCTGATCGGAGGGAGACAGTGGGTAAACAAATGCGACAAGCATATACGGCTACCCATTATCCTTCCAATCAAAGCTCGGTCACGTCACCTCACGCCGCCACCTCACCCTCTCCTTCAGTGTATGTCATTCTTGTACACGTTTTAAAAGTATTGAATTAAACTACTTTATTGTTTTATTTATTTATTTTAATTGTATCCTTAAACATACTAAAGGCCATGATGGTCCATGCAGGAGTAAATACAACAAAATATATTGGGTATATCCGACAAAATTACAACCAAAATAAAAAACAACAGAAAAAAACGCAAGCCACAAAAAGCGTAAATTGTAATTAAGAAACCTATGCAGTAATGAAATGCGAAAAGGAAAGTTCCAAGTAAGAAGGAAGTTATTTTAAAAAGTTCGTGCAAGCAAATTAAGGTCTGTGAATGTCTCTGGTCTGTCTAGTGGTGATGGGTTTTGGATATACGTTGTGAATAATAAAAAGCGTATGATTTGCAAAAACAAAGATATACTTCAGCCTTGCCATTTTCCATCATTCCTGCAGCAATCTAATTTTGTTAATTTGCATCAGGAAGGAAAGTGAGTCTGACCGCTTAAATTTACTCTGAATAAATCTACCTGCTCAACTTTGAACTCTTTCTAGAATAATATATGTGTTTATTTTGGTAAAATGATCCCACGCTATGCTTCCATGTGCAAAGTTAGATTTCACAAGCGTATTGAAGGCTAACTATTTCGCGTTAGCGCGTTTATTCTTCAGTTTGTGCCTTATATAACCAAGCTTTACAAAAGCAGCTGATGTAATGTTATCTATGTGTCTTGATCAGTTCAAACGCTTTTCGATTGTCAGCCCACGATACTTGTAGTGACTTACCTCAGCGGCGTTATAACACTTAATATCCTACTGAAAATGAAGAGGCTTCTTTTTATTCGTGATTGTAACATGCAGTTATTTCTCAAGATTCAAAAACATTTTCCAATGGTCGCAGAATTCCTGTATATAATGTGAACTCGTATATAGAGCAATTTCATCGTCAGTGCATACTATATCCTTATATAAATCGCAATCCTCCGCAAATAGTCGCATGTTCTACGGCCATTACAACAGTAGAAGTAATATTATTGACATAGATTAAAAAGTATAGCGGCCCCAGGAGACTTCTTTGGGGTATTCCAAAAGTCGTATCTAGCATCTCTGATTAACCATCGCCAACCACAAACTATTTTACGGCCATACATTAATTAGTCGATCCATGTTTTTATGAAGGGTCAATAACAATACTTTCCAATTTATATAGTAAGCTCCCATATGGTACTCTTCGAAAGCTTTGCTGAAATCAAGTGATACAAAATCTACTGTAGCGACTTAATTTTCGCAAGGACCTAATTTTCGCAAATTTTGCGAATCGTATATAATTCGCGAAAAATAGGTCCCGCGAACAACTCGGGTAAAATTTAAAAACATAGGAATCTATATTCAGATCCCACCTCATAGTGAAAATTAGGACCCGCGAAAAATAAGTCGTGTACAGTATTTGCCCGGATTTATCCAAAGTGGCGGCAATTTTATGTAATGTGCTAACTAGCTAAGTCACAGTCGAATATCATTTTTGAAAATTTATTGAAACTTTGTGATTAAAATAATTTTTATTGAGAAAGTCACTGATCATATTAGAAATACCATGTTCTATTAGCTTACACGATGTACATGTCAGCGTAACCGGCCTGTAGCTGCTGAGAGACAAGCGATGACCCTTTTTTGAAGACCGGCGCAATTCGAGCCAATTTATTGGGAGAACACCGGACAAAATGAGGCTCGGTAAATCACTGTTAAAAACTTAGCTAAGGACCCCGAAACACTGCGCAAAAAGGCATTGGGTAAGTCTACAGGACCAACAAATTTTTGTTTTTACGATTCATAGCATATAAAAAATTCCATAGTGAGGTATAAAATCAGCATTCAGAAATGACGCCACACAACTTTCACGCTCGCATCTTTAAATGTCAAAAAATAAACTGAAAGTAACCATTAAAATGACGAGCGATCTCAGTGCCACCAGCAACCACCATATTGTGAACGCATGTTTGGTTTATTGGTTTTCTTCTGTTGCTCAAGTGATTCCAAAACGTCTGAGGATCGCTCTTAAGAAAATTAGCGTATAAGACAAAAAATAGTTACGGGCTTGTTTAACATGTCTCCCTAACTCGTACAACATGCTCTCAGGGCGACCAATATTATCCCGTCTTGCCTCTTTCAGACGTTTTATTCTTCGTTTTAAATGAATTATTTGACAGTTAATCCAGGGGTTGGACTACTTTACACGCTTAATTTCGCTAGAAATAAAATGATCAATACAGCAGGCAAATTATCTTAAATTTGTTCCGTAAAACATTTATATCAAAATAATTAAACCTATGAAATTATAATTCAAGTTAGGCCAAAATGATTTCGTCATTAGATTTAGAAACGTCTATAACGGTTTTAACTGCGCTTTTTTAAGAAACGTCTTTCGCCGAAGTGCAACAAAAGCAAACAAGCCTACGATCAGAACTTCCTGCTTAAATACTGACAGTATAATCATATATAATATACATCTGTTAACAAAACAAGATCTTAAAGGGAGCAACAAGATCTCCTGTGCTGCGCGTTTTCCCCTTACAACTTGCTGTAGATCATAAACAAGCGGCGTCAAAATAATCTCATAGTGCTGACATGAACCTATTTGCGAATGAGCCCAATCTGTAATTGAAAGGTTGAAATGCCCAATAACTGCAACTTTATTGTTCCGGTGCAAACACATATTGTTGCACAGATGGTATAGAACGTCGGGTTGTGAATTAGGAGCTCTGTAAACACCGTAAAAAACGATCGTGGTGCTCCAACAATTCAGCTTCATACATAAGCTCTCATGATTTTCAATTTCATCTAAAAGCTAGGTATGAATATTGCATTTTTAAACTGCAGCAACCCCTCCACCACGTAATCGGCAGTCTCAACGGAATATCTTATAAGGTGGAGAACAATACTGTCATCGCTGATGTTATCATGTAACCAGGTTTCGATTATCACAGTGATATCTGTTTGGTAATTTAATAAAAGAAGTTCAAGTTTATCAGTTTTGTTTACGATGCTCTGAGCCTTTAAGTTTAAAAGGCGGAGCTGTTTAGGTTCGGGAGCGCACGAGGATCATTCATCAGAAAGTGGCTGCAATGGTGGTAGCTGAGCACAGGAGTGAGGAACGTCAGCCCGGGCACACCATTCGTCTTTTATGTGAAGCTTATCGTGTACCACTGCACCTTCCTCCCCTGCTCCCTATCAGTCTTAGCTCTCAACCAAAGTGACCTACGTCTCAATAAGGTGTTTTTTGAAAATCGTTGCGAACGTATATGCGTGTATTTTTCAGTTTCTTGAATGGAACGTAATTACTTGAAAGGAAAAGTAATTGGCGGTAACTTAAGAAAGTAACCGCTACTTTTCTAATTACTTCAAATTTTCAAAACGACAGATGTTACTCCCTGTTTGAAAACACATGTTTCGTACTGCCCATTATTGAATTAGAATTAACTAATTATAAAAAAAGCCAAGTTTAATTCGCCGATTTTTGTAGATGGTCTTCGTGTCAGAGACTTGGTGCGAGATTGTTTGGTAGGAAATTCGAGAGGGAAATTAGAAATTGTTAAAACATATCTTACTACTTCCAAAAGTAATCGCATTACTCTCGAGCTTATCTTCGTTTAAATTTATTCAAATTAATATCAGATTACTCCAAGTGGCATTGACTACATGTTATTCAATCAATTGAAATAAGCACCATACAAGGCTGGAACCTCGATTCACCGGGGTTGTCCGCGCTTCACACGAAGTTTAGAACCAATCTAGGAGCTAAAGTTAGACGCGTATGTTCGGCATATTTGCGACAACAGCGATGTGTTTTGATACCTGCCCATTTGCTTAAAATCTTTGGCTCTGAGCCGCAAAAATTGTGGCTGCAGATTTTGTCAAACACGGCATCTCTTCTCGTAAAATACACGTTTTTGCTAGGTGGCGTCGCCTTCTGGAGTTACGATTGTGGTTGAGAATTAGTTCTGAAAAACAAGTTCATTCGCGTACCTGACTTAGGTTTGGCTATTCTACGGTCAACATTTGGGCGGGCCATCATCGATGAAAAGGAAGTCAGATTTCTTCGTCTGTCTATATGTGTGTGAGTGTGCGTTTGTGCAACCTATACGCCAATTTTATCGTTTTACAGAGTACTTCTACTGATATCCTAACACGTTTATTTGCCAATCTTGTTGAGTATTTTACAAAAGCTGACTTGCAAGCATTATTAAATTTAGAGTACGTCGCGCAAAATGGAGCCAAGGAACAGAACAGTTGCATTGGTCAATTCCCGAACTACAAAGTCAATTCGATATATAAACTCTTTTGTTCGGACTCTAAAAGTGATGTTGGAAGGCTTTCAATAAAATGGCCATTTAGATATAATTACGTTTTTTTTTCTTTGCAAAAACTAAAATCAAAAACGTCCCAGATTGCTCTTTATGAGGACTCAATATGTTCGCGCTTTCAATTGCATTTTATATCACGCGGTTCACTCTTCTGCCAGGCTTTATATAAAGCGTACCCATAAAAGATTTCATCTACTAGCGTTTGGAATGCAGAACTGCATTATTACTAAACCGAACCCTGATTTCTCCAGGGAAGGTAGGGTGCATCGCGTCTGAATGTTGAAAAGAGTTGGCCGGCTGCGAAACACCTACGCCACGAGCTCTACCTATCAGGTGCGCTACAGGGGGGGAGGGAGGGGGGGACACGCAAGAAAACAACAAAAGTGTCCGCAGAGAGACCTACGTAACACATCGCAAATATTTTGCCAACAGCAAACAGCCTGAAAAGCATTAGGAAAAAAATGGTATAAACGAAGAACGTTGCGACGCTAGGCATGACGTCGCGTGCTTAAAACGCCGAGACTGGAGTTTGCGTTCGCTACGCTCCTCATACAACACAATTCTGGGCATAACAATTTGACCGATAGAAGGAAATACAGCTTCAACGTTGTTCCTTTCTTCCACCAGAAAGCTGATCTTGGTCTGGGCTCCGTTCACAATGGACGATTCCTCAGAAATCATTTCTTGTCAACATCAATTTTCGGCTTCATCGAACTTTCCATTACCAGTGGAATCAAGGAACTTTCAGCCGCGAACACTCTGGGGATACTCAGCGCCTTCGATCTGGCCGTAAGTACTGAAACCTCGGCATGCGTCTCGCTCCTAGTTGAGTCACCAAAATGATGTTTTTCATCTCAC
The DNA here is from genome assembly GCA_037355805.1 of Ixodes ricinus. NCBI lineage: Eukaryota > Metazoa > Arthropoda > Arachnida > Ixodida > Ixodidae > Ixodes > Ixodes ricinus. Next base: position 180,229 of record JAZHYW010020683.1, read on the forward strand.
ATGTTCTCTCTCTCTCTCTCTCGAGGTATCTAATATCTGTTTTCGAGAAACGATTTGGGCTTAAACGAGCAAACAATGGTCCTCCACTTCCATATCGCACAATTGGAGATACTGGAGGTGCGCGAAAAATAGATGAACACGATCAAATTCATCTGGACCGAGGATCGCCGAGTTGGCATATTTAAAGTTTTCCGGAATCGAACTCTGAAAATATTTCCGAATGCTTCGAGAACTGTCTATTAAGGTGGTACTCCTATAAGGAGAAAAATTGAAGGAGAGCGTGAAGTGATAGCGCACGGGGACTTGAGAACACCGAACTCTAGGTTAGAATGATTAGTGGACGGACACAAAGCTAGCTGCCTTTGTCTCTACAGGCCGTTCGAACGTCGAACGCCGCCGTCCGGCGCTCGGCGTTCACTTTCGACCAGCGAGTAAAGAAGTCAAAAAGACAGCTAGCTTTGAGTGTGCCGAATAGGTATTACCAACCAGAGCTCGGTGTTCTAAAGTCCCCGCGCGCTCTCATCTCTTCGTTTCTCTCAGTTTCGTACACTTTTAGTCGGCGAAAGGTTTAGAATCCAGTAGATGTTGAGCCTCGAGCTTGAACTTTCTGCCTCTGATAACGCGCAGCCAAAGCACGCTGGAGGGCAACGAGCGCGTGTATCGGAGGTGGAGCATCTACCGGGTTCTCATCTCTGTCGCCGACTATAGCCTCCTAGAATTCTTTATTTCGAAATGTGTACCTTGTGACAATACAATTGGTGACAAACATATGTAGCCACGGGCGCAGCTGACCAAGTAGGCAGCGCGCCCGTGGCATAACGGTTATCGCGCTTGTCTTTCACGCGCAGCCAGGGTTCGACTCTGGCCACGCCTACACATTTTTGTTTACGCTGTGATGCAATGTTCTAGTAAATTTGAGAGCCGCCTTGCTATACTTCGTTTCACCTTCCGTCCAGACGCAGCGGATGCTACGAGGGAACGGGACCAATCAACAGCGTTAAAAGTGCAAATCACTGACTTCTGACTTATCTGTTTATGATTGGTTCAGCGATGAAAAACACAGAGAAACATTACGAACACCATGATGGTGCCCTTTTGACGCTGTCGTTCGTCATATAATCTCGTAGCATCGGCTGCGTGGTCTGGACGGAAGGTGAAACGAAGTATAGTTCCAATGAAGATGTTCTACGAACCGAACCTTCTACGCCGAATGTTCCGGAAGCCACGCGTGTACAAAGGGCTCCGCCTGGCACGCCGAGTCATTTGAATGCGTATGCGAGTCTACTTCATTGTATCTTTTCGAAGTCTCAATAGAAATGCAAAATGAGTTTGCAACTTGGTCCTGCAAGCGAGTTTACGAAACCATTGCCGCCGCTCCAATTCGAAGTTTCGACAAAGCTACCGCGATAAGTTTCTAACATATATTTCATACGTGACCATCATTTGAAAGTCTATTGACACGCTTTGAGCTCCGTGTTGAAATATAATTGATTTTTTGTAATCGAAACTCCTAAGGAGTTCACTGAAAACTACTGGCACACCGGCTAAGCTTCAACTGAGGTTTTGCCGCGCCACTCATAAGAATTTAAGGCATTTCCATTTAAAAGTCCTATGCACTGCTTTGAGCCTCTGTTGAAAATCAAATGTTTTTTTCTACCGCGTTGTAATTGAGGTTTTGACGTGCCATCTCATTAGGTATATTCCCACAGGTCGGAATACCTAATGAGATGGCTTATACAACCTCAATTGCAACGCAGTAAAAAAAAAAGACATTTGATTTTTCAACGGGCGGCAGTGTATCGGAGCACTTCAAATGAAATGTATTAGAAATTATACTCCTAGCATGGGTTTCTAGATAGAGAGCTCTAAGAGGGAAGACGGCAATAGGTTGCATGATATGGGGTCCGAATGTAACCGCTGTTTAGAGGGAAGGAAAGTGAGTGCAAGTGTCAATTATATGTATGCCTATATACGCATGCAGGGTTCAGAAAATGCCTGCATAAAACCGTGGGAAGGAGTAATAACTAGTTTATTAAAAATGCGAAATTCGAGTATATGGTACACTGCCTTCGTGACCATGGGGACCTTGTACTGCCTTCGTGTCTGCAGGAGTACTGGTAACCTATAAAGAAAAAAAAATGCACAGTTCCACATTGATCTGCTTATCCTGTTCACAGAGAAGCACTACCTCAGCGCTGAATCAATATTACAAACCAGACATCAGTCTTTTGTATGAAAGTAGGCAACTCAGAACACACGATACAAGCCATGGAAGTAGCAGAGTTAGCGCTGCACTGTATGTGTGAACCAGCCCTAAATCCAGAAAGTCACATTTAAAATTCCTACATTTTTGCTCACCCAGGCACCTAATTTGCACACTACCTTGATAGTTTAATAGGTACAAGGATAACATTATCCAGGGGCACCATGTGCAAAAGTATATTTTGCCAGGTCTACGAGAATCAATCTCTCAACTGTTTTTGCCGCCGCATTGCCAGTCTTTGTGCTTGGCTTTTGACAAGGTCTACCAAAGATAAGCAAACAGATGTTGTCACTTATGAAGTTTGCAAATTTGAACATATAGAAGCTAGTGACTTATAAGCATCTCGAAGAATTAATATGGCAAGTCGGGCCAATTGGTTCATGATCGTGGACAAGCGCCGCAAAAAAACACATGAACAATAAGTGGTGGTAAACACTGGCAGTATTTTATTATTGCCTTGTCCCTGTGTATTTCTTTTTGTGTGTTTGTTTACTATCTTGAAGTATTTTTAATCACACCGGACAGGAAGAAAACGGTAATGGAGTTCTATGGGGATCATAAAGCCATGCTCCGAATGGGTGTGTCAAGTGCAGCTTGCACAGTCGATGCAATACACGAAATTTGAATTATTGGGAGGACTTCGAGACACCAGAGGCCCAATTCAAAACGCAAAACTTACGATAAAAAATTTGCGCATGATAAAACCCGAGAAGAGATTCGTATTAACGAAACATAATTGTCGCAAATTTTGTGTGACTTATAACGCAATATTGACGACATCATCCGAAGTGTCTCACAAACTTCTTAGGGCAAACATGACGGCACGTCACTTGGCTGTTTCGCAGCGACCAGCAATGAAGTTTGAAGCGTGGGCAAAAGGGGCATGTGTTTTGCGCACTGTTCGCATGACCATTCCTACTTGAAGCAGCACAAGGACAACGCTAAAACTACACACGGAGGATTCAGCCGACGAGTCTGCCGAGCAGTGCATCACCTGCCCGATTAGAGCTAACGAGGTGCAGGACGGCGAGACGCGCCGAATTAATCAATGAAAGAAAATGCCCACACAAATCTTCAGTGCACGCAAATGGATCCTTCAGCTATGAATGCCGTGAACCTGGTTTGGTGATCACTGGTGCCCCCTCGTGCGCTGGTTGCGATTTTCGAAGTGGTGGGCAGCTGTACAGAACTCTACCACACGAAAAGGCACTAATCGCCTGACTGGGTGTGCCTTTTATTGCGTAGGCATATCGTCTATGGAGCCGGAAAATCCGGCGTCCGGTGGCGTTAACCGAGTGGTACCAAATGCCAACAGAGGAATAAAAGGAAAGAATCTCGGCTAGCTTCCACGGCTGAGATTCAGAACGGTGCTGCTGCGTGAGAGCCCGGCATGCTAGCCGTTGTGCTATCTCCAGCCGCTTCGGAATGCGGCATTACTCTCCCCTCAAAAAGAAGCTTGTCCCATTACGGCAAAAGACGGTGTCGGCGTTGATGTGCCCGAAGATGGGCATACAAAATATGCCCTCCGGTTCAATGACATCACACTTCACGCGACGAAATGACGTACCGTGATGTGTGACGCCATGCTGATGTAACGTAAAAAAATTACAGGTGCTGCTTAGGTATCGCTTGTTTAGGGTCTAGGGGTTTATTCTACGTAAAGTCACTCCACATGAGCTATTTTACGACCGTTAGAGTCCTAACTTCGTTCTTCTCTCTCGTGTCCGACCCGGCGCACGCTCTGCTGTCCCATCGCATTGTCCCACGTGAGCAACTTAAATGCCTCGATGTGCCACCCTGCTGGGCGGGGCATGAACTCCGTGACCAGCACGGTGTGTGGCGCGCGCGAGGGCCTATGGTTCTGTGCATAGCCGTCGCACGCCTGGCCAACACCCTCACAACACCCCCCTCCTTATTCTGTGAAGAGGGCCGGGCTGTGGAAGAGGGCAAGTTGGTCACGGAGTTCATGCCCTGCCCAGTGGGTGGCACATCGAGGCATTATTGCTCACGTGGGACAATGCGATAAGCCAGCAGAGCGCAGGTCGGACACGAGAGAGAAGAACGAAGTTAGGACTCTAGCGGTCATGCGATAGCTCATGTGGGTGACTTTATGTAGAATAAACCCC